>CATIWJ010205240.1:0-15076 GCA_949640765.1 Croton laevigatus | reverse complement strand
GGAAACAAGTCAATTGGCCTGCTTCAAGAAGCATTAAACAGTTGAAGACTCACCTGCTCCGCAATAAATGTAATTCCACCATGATTAGCCATTTCATAAGTCTCTCCAAGAATGGGATTAAATGGTTTCCATGTTCGTTGGAAGGCATAGTAGACAGAAATAGCCCAAGATGCTACACCAGTAACATAAATATTTAGTTAAAATGAATAAGCCTCATCAACCCTTTAAATGAAAAGCGTATACTCACTAGCATACGCCATACGCAAGTAAGGATCCTCGCATTTATCTGCTTGATCTAACAAATAGGAGTATTCCATCAACTGAAAAGCCAGGCATAGCTTAGAAAAACAATGTAGAAAAAGAAGCATACGTCTTATAAAACAATCACAAAAACGTGGCAAATAGAAAGCAGCAAACCTCAGCCATTTTTTGAAGCATTGTCATTGGCTCAAAAATAAGGACAGGAAGTGTCACCATAGATGTAACATCTGAGCCAATGTATTTGTGCATCATTTTCCAGTAGCTATCACGGTCCTATATAAAACAAATTCCATTTGAAAATTGGTACAAGGTTGATTTCAGGATCAAATGAGTGCAAAGCAAAAATCATCAATACCCATGAAAAAGAAATGAAAAAAGAGAAAGGGAGAAAAAAAAAAAGAAATTGACAAAAACCAATCTGAAATCACGAACTCCAAACAAGTAAAGTTCAGAGGCTCAAAAAAGGTAAAAATTTCTAAACAATCAGATATTGGCAACAGCATACTCTTTGAACAATGATTAAAAGCATAGATAAATGGAACATTTTCACTTAAAAGTACATTGAAAAGGAACAGAAAGCAGCATACCTCCTGCTTCCATCTTCCCTTATAAGCTTCCTCCTCTGCATCATCTTTGCCACCCTCTGGATTTATAACTTCTACTCCTTCATAGCCAAGCAACCTGTACACATTAAGAACAAAGAAAGGAGCATATCCTACCCATCAAGCACAGGAAAAAAAAATACACATATGCTAAATCAAAAAACTTGAACACAGCAATTAAAACTAATTCAATCAAGCGACACCATAAGAATCATAAACTTAAAACTTAAAAATCGAAATTAAATTGAGCAAATAACTAATGTTTAAGAAAGTTTAAAAAAAAATTCAAATTACCCATTAACAGATCGGTGCATAGCATTGCTGAACATGGACAAGCCAGAAGTCATGGCTGCGAAAAACCCTTTGCTCTGATTCTTCTTAGGAGAACCCATCTGAGTTTCTGTGATTCCTTAGCGATTAAAAGGCCTTGTTCTTCTTATTATAAGGAGCAAAGGACAAGTCTTTAAAATCACAGCAGTTTAGTGAAACCGAGAAAGAAAAGAGTATCTGATTTGAAACACTGAACAGAGAGGAAATAAGAGATGGGGAGAGAATAAAATTGAAAATGGGTTGGCGCCGGCGGTGAGAAGTGGAAAAGATGTAATGCGAGATGGAGCACGTTCTAAGCGTTACTTTATTGGGTTCTTCAATCAATCAATCATCAATCCCGCCATGCAAGACAGAACAGTAAGGCTGGTTATGCTCTGTCTCCCCAAATGCTTAAATATTAAGTACCATTTTCAATTTCAAATTTTATTTTAACCTAAATATATACCTAACCAATCCAAAAAGGTTTCTTTTTTCATTTTTTAAGAAGAATCCCAAAAGTATGAAGCAGAAAAAAGATCAATTACAAAAATTATAAAGTCCAAAAGAAAAGGAAGAAGAAATTAGGGGAATGTGACAGAAAGGCAATTGGGAATATTTTTGTAGTTGATTTTGATTCTAAGATATAACATCACATGCTTTTCTTACCATACAAATAAAATACTATAAACCAATCATACTTAAATTTCTATTTGTATTTCTGACTTTATAATTTTCTTTACACATTTAAGTTATTCAGTCCACAATAATTAATTTAAATCATTACAAATCCAAAGATAATTACAATATATAATAACATTCAAAATGCTAATTATTGATATATTTTTTGCTTTCAAATAAAATGACTAACTGAAAAGATACTTATACTTAAGAGTATTTTCAATGTAATCACTTCTATTAATTTGTCTGTACTATATAATAAAAAGTGTATACAATATAATAAAAGGTGCGAATAGACATTCACTTTTAAAATTTTATCTCCAATGCAACATTTTTTATTTTATTTTTTTATTCTATTTTAGAATTATAATTTAATATGTAAATCAATCACAATCCGCTATAAATCTAAACATTGTCTAAAAGAATGTTTAGAAATAAGAGCATTTCTAAGGCAACACCTTCTATTAGTTTATGTATACTATATAATAGAAGGTGTGAAGGTGAATTTCTATAAATAGACCTTCAATTTTAAATTTTATCTATAATGCAACACTTTCCATTTTATTTTTTTTGTTTTATTTTAGAATTATAATTTAATATGTAAATTAATCACAATCTACCATAAATTTAGACATTATCTAGAAAGAAAGGTGGACTAGACAATATCTAGTTTACATTAAGAGCATCTCAAATGCTAATGTGGATTACATTAATCCATTTACCACATAGAAAAATAAAAAACTTTTATTAAAAAAGCTCTCTGATGTTAATGTCTATTTTGAATGTGAAGTTTATGTGAAGTTGATATTGTCAAACTCACCTTCTATTTCTAGAGGGTCTTCTACACAATGTCTACATTTAATGGTGTATTATGATTGGCTAAATATTAAATTATAGTTCCAACAAAGAGAGAAAAAAAAAATAGAAAATGTTGCATTAAAAACAAAAATTTTAAATTGGATGTTACACATAAGACAATAAAAAATGTTATAATAGAAATACTCTAACTTCACATCCTCAATGCACAATTACATTGAAAAGCAAACTCCTCTATTTTTCAAATATAGCAAGTAGATTAAAACAATTCACATTCGAGATCTCTAATTACCTCACATATTAATTGTCCATCTCATGTCAAAAAAAAAATAAATAGTATTAATTATCTATCTGAAATTGTGATCAGACTGCATGATTTTTCAGTATTTTCTCAATTTTATTCATTCTTTCTTTTTAACATTATTTAGCTATATATTCTATATTATGGAAGCATAGAAACAGACAGTGATATCCATCTTCATTCCATTCCATGAACTGAACGCAGCCCAAAGTAAACAGTGCTTAATTATCTCAAAACTTCCATATAATCAGAACAGTGGAGTGGTAAGTAACACTTCTACAATCTATAAATAAAACAAATGAAAAAGAAGAATTAACCAAAAAGATAAATATAATAAAGGCTCTTGACATACTAAATATAACTTCCCAAAATCCCATTTGAGATTACAATGTACACATTCCAACAAACAATAGCTAAATCCCACATAATTCCAAGGAGTTTAACCAAACCAACGCTTTGTTTCTATCATTCTGCAGACAAATTGGCATACTGCCATGGGTTGAATTCAGTCGATTTCGGATCAACCTCTACTATGCTATCTGAGTTTTCAAGGGCAGCCCTATGTTCCCTGTATTTACCGTTGAACTGGTACACTTCAATCTCGCCCCATGGCGTAGGTGTAACCTCCTCAGTCAAATCAAACCATTTCGGCGTAAATTTATGGTTTTTGGCCTCTCGTTCTCTTTTTTCAGCTCTCTGTCGTTCCTCCAGACTGAAAGAAAGAAAGAAATAAGAAATGTTGGTAAAAGACTTCAAGTTTTGCATTAATCAGACAATGATAAAATGTGGTTTGAGAAAGAAACCTGCTCTTTTCGGCACCAGCTTTTGATAGATCGCCGTGCTCGAGTGCTAGTCTATCAGGGCGCAAACGAGAATCGGAAGCTAACAACTTCTTAGGGGCTGTGTCAAAGCTGTTAATTTTATGTGCAAAGTGCGTATACTGAAATTTATCAATTTTCGGAACATCAGCAACATGCCAGACCTGCAACGCAAATTTAAATAAGTAACAGAAACTGAGAAGTAGTTCTAAATAGAACTCTTTATTCCATACATAAACTCGAGTAACCAAAGTGCTAATTCAATGTTAGATCCATGTGAACATTTTCAATTATCAACATTGACATATTTCATCATGGATTTATCACAATGCACATGCCAATGCCATACTTTTGAGCTCTGCGTGGCAGCTTGCTACTCATCAATGTCTTCCTCAATTGACAAGTTCTTTGCAAGCTAATGTGATCTTACTAAATGAAAAAGCAAAATCCATACTTAAATGAATGTTTTTACCATTAACTCATGGAAAAAAAGCATATTGTGAATAAACTTGTTTCACTGGCAAATTAGGTGTAAACTTATGCCAACAAGAAATTTTTCTAGGCAACTACCACAAGCTCTGTATAAAATGCATATTCTGCAGTTTTCATGGCAAGTTCCAAGTGAGAGGAATAGGACTTGAAACATCTTTTACATCACAATTAAACTAATATATGCATGAAGAAGACATAACATGAGGATCCAATGCAAAAATAGCATACCAAAGCTTCACAAGTTAGTATAATTATTGACTGCGGTTACATAATCTGCCTAAAGTGAAACAAAGCAGGTATTGAATAGCAGTTATACCTCTTTCATTTGTGAGTCCGGAAGGGGTTCTCCTTCCATATCACATGGTTGATAGCTCATTGATTCATTCCATTTCCCTGTCATCAATATTTTGGGTTCTTCAGCAGCGTTATAAACATATCCATCAACTTCGTAGCGACCAGCACTGAAATCAAGCATGGCTTTCCATCATCAGTCATCACCAGTAGAAAGAAAGGCAAATGTTGATCAAGAAAAAGCTAAATGCAATGATGCTATCATCATTGTGGAGACCAAATTTAGGTTATGGAAATATAATAATGGTACTGACAAATAAGTTTGTCAATTAGCCGATTCAAACGAAGCATTTTCACGTCAAATATATTTGAGAGAGAGAATAAAGCCTAACTACAACTTTTGATATGCCAAATATCATAAAGGAGTCAATTCACATGAAGCATTTTCAAGTTTACATGACATATATTCAAGAGAAAGATGGCAAAAAGGTAAAGCCTAAATAAGGTATCTGATATGATTAGTCAAAAGCTATAAACCTCAAGCCATTGAGGACAGTAATTTTTAATAATATGGCAGGCTGGAAATTATATTAAAACTTGAATAATATTAATCAAATACCCAAATTTTAGACAGGATTTATTGTTCAAGAACCATATGTTAGAAATAGAGATAAAAGTCGGTTAAATACCCAAACCAGCCGCATGGTTGGAAATATAGAACTACTTTGTCCCCAGTAGTCAAATTTGTCAATATCATCTCCCCAGATGTATCAATCCATGTCCGTCCAAAAATGAGATTGTTAACCTTTGTAGGTGGTGGCACTAGATCTAACACCACACCATCTCTTTTAAGAGTCACACGTGTTCTGCAAAGTTCATAAAATCTCAATTCAAAATTAGAAGCTCAAATTGTAATCAAATCAACATAAAATAATTTCCAAATAAAAGAAATATGCTGTCAATGTCAAGTACAATAAATGATTTACTAATTCAACCAATAGCATTCCAAAGAATAAGGAAAGAATTAACAAAGATAGGCTCTTAAATCAACTGTAGGTGTCAACGACAACATTGGATTACTTTGCTGGAAGGAAGTACCTAGAATGCATTTGGGAAAAAGAATTTGTCAAGAAAACGGTGGGTGGGACTGGAAAATGAGAAAGTAATGTTACTTTTCCTTGTTTGAGAATAAAGCGAATATGTAAAAAAAATGGAGTCACTTTCCCTTGTTTGAAAGTCAAGGGAACATGTAGGAAAAAGAAAAGAGAAAATGATTAAAACCATTAAGATAGACTAATGCAAACTCTCATACAAGGCTATACTATGTCATTGGAGAAAAGTTATATAGGTGAATGAAAAGTAAAAGGGTTTTGGAAAAAGAAGGCCTTCATCTGTGTAGCAGTCTAGTTGATATAGCAACCGGGTAATATTCAGCAATGGAGCCTAAAACCTTAGAGAACACAAAAAAAATGAAAAGGAATATGCAATGCAGGTATTACCTTCCAACTGGATAAACATCGAGAGAGTTCCCTAGAAATTTAGTTTTTAACTTCGAAGTTATATCATAAGTGAAATGCTCATTTTCAGAATGCGCAGCGCTCATTGGAGGATGATGGCTCACCTGACAAAATATATAAAAGGTAAGATAAGCAGCAATAGCATGATAAAAACAACATATAATAGAAACAAAATCAAATAAAAGCAGCTTTCAACAAGCAAGCTCCAGTTATAGATCAAGACACCAAATTAGATGGAATGGAAGGGAAAGGGGAAAGGAGAATGGAAGTGTCTTTGGCACTTCTTATGCATGCAAGAAAAGAAAAACGAATGCAGAAATGCAGTCGGGATAAGTTAAAGGAAAATGGAAATAGTTAAGAACTCACCTGCTCAGAAATAAATGTCATCCCACCATGATTGGTCATTTCATAAGTCTCTCCAAGAATAGGATTAAATGGCTTCCATGTTCGTTGGTAGGCATAATAGACAGATATAGCCCATGATGCTACACCAGTAATATAAATTTAGTGACTTAAATAAAAGGTGTTTGAACATAAAAAATTTAATGCAAAAGTTTATTACACACTTGCATACACCATGCGTAAGTAAGGATCCTCGCATTCATCTGCTTGATCCAACAAGTATGAATATTCCATCAACTGTCACAAACAAAAACACCCAATTCAGAAACCAACGTAGACCATACAAAATCATTAAATATCAACAACAGAAGCAAAACACACCTCTGCCATCTTTTGAATCATAGTCATTGGCTCGAAAATAAGGACGGGAAGTGTCACCATAGATGTCACATCAGAGCCTATATATTTCTGCATCATCTTCCAGTAGCTGTCCCTTTCCTATATAGAAAATATATAGCTCTAAATCATATACCAATTTGGAACTGAACAAACATAGCAACAAAAGATTTACAATAAGGGTGAATATTACAAGCATAATAAGAAAGGAAAAAGAAAAGGATTGAATTGAACAAAAGCCAAAGCCAAATCATCTAGCATACAACCTATCCAAATACCAGATGACAAAGTTGGGAGGATCAAAGCTAAAGTTATGTGAACATCAACATTAACAAATGGAATAAATTCAGTTGAAGAAAGCATATCAAAAGATTAATAACATCCACTTATGCACATAAACCAAAGAAGAGCTTCAACTGACAAAAGGATAATAACAATTCAAATTTAAAAGGTATAAGCATACATCTTGCTTCCATCTTCCTCTTTGAGCTTCCTCCTCTGCATCATCTTTGCCACCCTCCGGATTGATAACTTCAACTCCTTCATAACCCAGCAATCTGTAAAAAATTATGAACGAACAGAGTATAAAATACTCATAAAGCAAAGAAGAATGTGTATTTATGCTAAATTCAAAAACTAGAACACTCCAATTATATGGGTACTATCATTAATAGTGCTACCCTATATCAATAAATAGCTCAAAACTAACAGATCGCAAATAAAGGAAGCTCTGGAATTGGGTTTCCATAAAAATTAAAGAAAAACTCAAATTACCCGTTAACAGATCTGTGCATAGCGTTACCAAACATGGACAATCCAGATGTCATAGCAGCGAAAAAACCTTTATTTTCATCCTTATTAGGAGTACCCATCTTTCGGTATTTAGAAATCGAAACTTGGTTTGTTGATTCTGAATTAAAAATTTGAATTTCAATTGGTTTTGGAGCTTTCAAAGAGGCAAAGACGAGCTCTTTATATCGAAGCAAGCAACTTAGACAAAAGAGGGGGAGAGAAGTCGTCGATTTGGACCAGGAAACCAATGTTGAAAGGAATAGAGGAAAGATGTGTGAATTTGAAAAGGAAAAGGACTAGAAACGAAAAATCGAAATGAGTTGGCGGTTTCCAGAATTGCCCTAGTCTTCTTCCAACTCAACTAGGCTAAGTTTCATATCATATAATATTATAATATTGCAAGTTGAATTGGAAAATAATTCCTTTTACACCTCTTAAAATAAAATTATTTCCTTTTACAAAGTTCATCATGTACAATGTGAGTTTGATAGAAATATTATAATTTTTACAAGAGTAGATTTTAAGAAAAATAAATATGGAGTATAAATACACTTAATCATTCTCTACTTTTAAACATAATTTTCTCCCTGGTTTTACGAAATAACAAAAATCTCCCTATATTTTTAAATATATTAATTTATTTATGTGTTTTTATTCTATACAGCTATTATATCATTGGGTTAGAAATTCAACTATTTTCCACTAAAAATTAGATGATTTTACGATTTTAACTTTATAATTATTATTTTACTATTTTTATAAATTAAAAAATAAAATAAAAATAGAATTTAAATTCGAGAAGAGAATCTGCCAAAAATGTTCGCCAAAGATGGAATATCTTGATCACCGAAATACCCAGATTTTGACAAACCAGACACCTCTAGAACTGTATTTCTGCAAAGAATCCAAATACACTTATGTTCAATTGATCACGCGTAAAGCCATTGGAAAATGCAAGCACAGTATGGACTTCTCGCTGGGAAAGTCAAGATCAGAAAAACAACAACCAAATCTCACAAAACATATAAAAAGAAAGAGAGGAACTCAACTGTACCTAAACGAGAGCAAAGATCTGGCCATAAAGTGTTGAAAATAGAGTCAGTAGGTTCTTTGATCCGAATGGCTTCACTACCCGACCCGACTGGACTTGCCGTTCTGGCCATAGATCAGTGACAATGAGGTCATCCATGGAAAGCTGGTGATAAGGGGAGTCCACCAATGAGCTTAGATCATCCAACCACCTGTATATCATCGGCGATGACTTTTCAAACTTTCATCTCTTTCTCGGTTCTCTCTCTCTCTCTCACAATGGTTTCTATCGGAAGGAAAGGAGAAAGAGATGAGGAGGAGGAGGGTGACCGGAGGTGGTGGTGTTGGTGGTTGAGAAGACAGTAGCGGCTGATTCGTCTCTTGTCGCTGCTACTGTTTGCTTGTGAGGTTATAAAGACAGTAAAATAATAATTCTAGGGTTTAAATCATAAAATCACTTAATTTTTAACGGAAAATGGTTGAATTTCTAACAGAATGATATAATAGTTGGATGAAACAAAAACACATGGATAAATTAGTCCATTTAAAAAATATAGGGAGATTTTTGTTTTTTTTATAATACCCAGGGAGGAAATTGTAAATTTTTCTATAATAAAAAAAAAAATACAATTTCATATATACTTTTTAAAATTGAACTAATTTATCCATATATATTGTATAATAGTAATATTTTTTTCCTTCATATTTAAAAAAAGTTATACTATTATTTTATCCTTTTCAACCATGTGGCGATGTTAATATATATGAGATGGACCATAGGACTTTCCTCTTCCAGATTTTTCATGTTGATTATAATAGCTAGAGTTTGGTTGAATGGTAATCTCTGGGGCTTAAGTATTTATGCCCCTTTACCGGTTTCCCTACAGTAACTTATCGTACATGCATTTTCAAGAAAATCCGAGAGACATTGTTGTGCTTTGTTCAACTGAGAATTAAGTTTTAGGCTCAAATATATCCACTATTAAGACTATAATGTGTATTATTCTTGATTTCATAAAGTCCCTAACAAATTTGAAAATTTCATTTAGGTCTCTTAGGTGTTATTTATACCCCTTTCTCGATTCGGGTCCAAGAAATTTTATACCAAACTCAAAGGCCATGTCACATTAATATTTTATGCATAAATTAAGAATTTATAATGTGACCATTCTAACACAAATGAGAAGGAAATCGTTAGGGGCTGGGGGCATGTGGTTAAAGGCTTCAATCCTGCAAGGTCCTAAGGTGTATGATGATTTGATGTGGTTCCATTCCATATCGGGGAAAGGAATGGGAGACTTCCTTCTGAATTTTGAAATATTATGCTTCTACTAAAATCTTCAAAATTGGATAGAGTTTCACTCAATCCATCTTTCATGGTAATAGTGGGGAAAATTTGTGAGAAGCAAGTGATACAGAAGGAACTACGTGGGGTTCATGGGATGGAGTTTGCTTTTAAAGGGTTGTACTTGTATCAAAAGGATTGCAGATGGATTGAGCACAAATATTTTTAGTGAACATTAGTTGTCTAATCTGGCTATGCGAATGATCCAAACCTAAATAATTTGAACATTAAAACTATTAGTGAGTCAAACATGATTGGATGAAATGAAGAATGAGATGAAGAAGCTTTGCTATCAATGCTCTGGTTAATTTTAAAAACTCCTTTGTGCCATGTTCAAATGATAATTTGCAAAGGTGGTGGAACGCTCATAGATTCAATATTTGGTTTGGTTTGGTTTGGTTTTGGAGAGAGAGAGACTCACACAACAATTGGCCTCCTTTGGCAGTTAGATTGAATGGAATAGAGAATGGAATGGAATAAGAACTGAAATTCCATTCCTTCATTAGGCAGAACATGGAATGAGACTAATAACATCTTTTATTGTTCCTGTTGCATAATTAACCATAGAATGATTAAAATTAATTATTATATTATATTTTATTTTTAGATTAACCACGAAATATTCTGGACAGGTCCCAACTATGAGCATTTTTAAATTATATCCATGAGTGCAGTTTGAACCAATGTCCTCACTTAAATTAGAAAAACTCATTTCCAACTTGCATGTGACTTGGGGTTTAAGACCAAAAAAATTTTTAAATTTATTAATTATTAGTTTTAAAAATTATGATTTTTTAAGAAATTTTTTTAAATATTTTATTTAAGCAATATTATTACATATTTATTTTTAAATATTATTTAATTAAAAATAGATGAAAAAGGTAAAAAGAAAAAATCAACCACTTATAATAAGAAAATTAATACTAGTATTAAAAAAAATTAAATTAAAGTCTACCATAAAATATATTATTCATTCAAAAAACAATATTAAAGTCTACCATAAAATTAATATTGTACTACCATAAAGTACAATATTCATTATAAACAAACAATTAGTTATTATTATTGCTTTCCAAATTATTGGTACCTACCGATCTTTTCCAAATAATGGGTACCAGCGAGAAGGGTCTTAAGCTCGACATGCTGTGATTTGAGCACTTGGATTGCTCTTGTTGATGAAAATTTCTAGTTATGAGATAGGTGCAGATAAGCTTCAACTGAAAGCTTTTCATAGTTCAATGCACCACGTTTTTCCATCTTTTCTTCTTCACTTAATCCATTATGCACCTACATAAAAGACCAGATTTTATCAGCCTTCACTTAAAAAAAGAAGTCGATAGCAAAGGACTTGATTCACTTGACAAAGCTATTCTTCCAATAATGGAATGCATGCATTTCACAAGAACAGGCCCGAATATCCTGAGGAGGAAATGGTTTCCATTCTCAACCCAAAAAAGTAGAACCAAGTCCAGAATTACTCAAAGAAAGAAAGAAGGGGAAATGGTTACCCTTTCATCCAACTTAATAATGAATACATACTAATTTAGTCTAAATAACCCATCAAAATCTCAATTAATTTGATATAATTGACAAATCTCGCATCCATTAAACATGATAATCCAACGAGTAGCATTCTCATGGATATGAGAATGGACTCTCAATCCATAAATTCAATGATATATTAATATTAAAACTACGAACTAAAGAATCAACAATAAAATATAGCAGATAGCAGAAACACTAAACCATGACAACATGGCACCCACCTAAAGGCAGAAAATCGTCATACAAATTATAAAAAAATGGCATTTCAGAATTTAAAGGAGTGTTTCGCTTTATTTTCCAACTACAAAAATTAATACAGTATTAACTTTCACACTTTTCCATCCGGACAATAAGGTCCAGCTTCCTCTCAAAAATGTAAAAAACATCTACATCATCACAGGTGAATGATAAATTTAAGAAACACAATTCCAAAAATAAAGCATGTCATTAAGATTCCTGTATTGGACATCAACACCAAAAAATCAAAGAAACCACCAAGACAATGTCAAGTTAGAAATGTAATGCATCCAATCAATATGAAATTCAAAAGGGATAACCATTGAGATTATGCAAACAAAAACAGAAAACAAAAGTGAAATCTAGTCTGTTATGTTTTTCTTCAGAAAACGAAAAAAAAATCCAATTAATGTTCTTACCTCAAAAATCAACGCACACCTCAACTCATTTCGATGATTTTTGGCTGCTTTTTGGACCCATGGTCAGCTTGACCATCTTCCCTATACTTGGATGTTTTACGTTAAGGGGAAGAGTTTGTATTTTTGTCGACATCATCACCTGCTTGTTTCATCATCATCACTTTCATCTTCTGATTCTGTTTCGCTACCATCAGAGCCCGAAGGAACCAACGCTTGACCACTACTTATTGCGAATTCAGCAGCAGCTATTGCTTCAAGTTTATGAAGATCAACAACACGAAGCATTAAATCTTGTAATTGAGATATATCGAAGATCTAAACTATGAAAACCAAAAAGAAAAACGACAGCCTTTAACCTATGGAGGAAAGGTTCAAATTACCATTTCAATGACTTCAGATTCAATTCCATCAAGGGCTTCAATATCATGTTTCTGAGAATTCTCCTATAAAGTTCAAAGAAATTTGTTCAAAAATTAGAAGATTTTGTTCGTATAAAATTCAATGAAATTTGTTCACAAATTAGATGATTTTGTTCCTACAAAGTTCAAAGAAATTTGTTCACAAAATAGAAGATTATGTTTGTGGATAAAAGAAAAACAACACCAGTTATGAGTTAATACCTTTGCATCTTGATGCAACCGTTTATTAGCTTCAGATGTGACCCTTAGGAAGTCTTTAACTTTCCGCATAACTGCACCCATAAAAATAGCATGAGGTATATGACGACATTCAACATTTAGCTGGACATTTTAACCAAATCTCCCAAAGAAGATAATAGTTTCTACAACTAAACAACCCCATGAAGTTGGATGCTTCCAAAAGACTCGAGAAAGGGCTCTAATTTGCCAAGAAAAATAATCAAATGTGACAATGTAGTAATGCTGTCTCATCAGCCCATTTTCCACAAGAACACGAAACCAATTTAATCACCGAAAATTCTCGATATTACATGACAAGGGCAATCCCAATGTTGGAAAAGCACATGTTTACCAGTTAAAATTCAACTACATAGTCTACACGACTACTAGCTATTTTCTCAAGCTAATTTGATCACCCAACAAAAAAATTGGAAACCTGCCACTACATTTCAGCTCCTTACAACTCAAATTTCGTTTTTGACTGACATTTTATTTTGTTTATATCACTAAACAATTAAATGGCATCACTAAACAATTAAATGGCAAGTAAGTAATTCAAGGAAAACCCAGAACGTACCTCACAATTCAATTCAAGGGGAAAAAAAATACTACTACTTTTCATAAATATATACATATATAATGAAACGATTAAATGAAGCTAACCAAGGGGAGGAAGAATTTTTGAAAGAAATAAGCACAATCGGTAGTCTAAACTCATGTTGTGCAGTTATCAGATAGGAATACTTATAAAAATTTATGGCGACACACTAAAATTTTCGAACTGAGAAACAAAATGAAAACAAAAGGGAAAGTACAGGATGAAAGGATGACCTTAAATAACCAAGAACTACCGAGGAGGATTTAGGTGGTTCATCAAGCTTTTCCGGCGAGTAAAGCTTTGCCAGTAGGTCCCTTGGGTCAACTAAGAGGAGGAGTGAATTAGTTGGCTAATAAAAATTTAGGATTAGTTGCGGAATATGGTGGATTGAAACTTTGATAAAAGTTTAGAAAGATTAAAAGGATAGGTTCATAAACAAGAGATTTATAGTGGTTCGGCTACAACTCAAGCCTACATCTACTTCTCCAATTCTAGAAAGAATTGGGTTCCACTATTCTTCAATAAGAATACAAGAGAGGTTTTGCAAGTTTACCTCAAACTTAGAGTTTATAGATAACTCCAAACTTTACAAGATGAGTTTATAGCTAATTCAAAACTATTACAATAAACACTCTAGTATTTGAAGCTCACACTAAACTATTGAGTTTAAAGATCACTCAATGAACTCTCACAACTAAACATGTTGAGTTTATAGATCACTCAACAAACTAATACAACAAAAACATTTGACTTAATGAAATGAGAGTAAAAAGATAAAGAGAAGGTTGTAGCAATGAAGATCTTAGTGTTCTATAGTTAAATCTCACTTCAAAATGGCTATATCAACGTGTATTTATACCTACAAGTAAGAATATAACCGTTGCTCCTTCAAAATTAAAGTTTTTCTGACTTTTTGCAGTGTCTCCGTCGCGACTCTGACAGTCTCGGTCATGACCTCTCACAATGGTAACATAACATTACTCTAAAAAGTCTGAAAATAGCCGTTGTACTTGAAAATTGACCTGGTCATGACCAAGGTCGTGACCGTGACACTTTGTCGCGAGTTATCCAGGAGCTTCAGGAAATTTTCTGCTTGACTAGTCGCGACAGCGACCTTAATATCGCGACCGCGACTTATCTGTATGTTTTTTGAAAATATAGCACTAGACGTTTTTGTAACCCTAGATGTTAGCTTTCCATATCCTTTTGAATCACCTCATTTGGACTTGTAAATCAAAATTTATGGTGAAATTACTAACTGGTGCGCAGTACTAAAATTTTGGCGAGTTATCCAGGAGCTTTAGGAAATTTTCTACTTGACTAGTCACGACCGCGACTTATCTGTACGTTTTTTGAAGGTATGGCAGATGACGTTTTTGTAGCCCTGGATGTTAGCTTTCCATTTGGACTTGTAAATCAAAAGTTATAGTGAAAATACTAACTGGTGCGCAGTGCTGAAATTTTGACATCTCTTGCAAAAAAGCAGTCGATCTTTAAGAACTTTAATTCTTTTGCAAGTCTAACTTTCATCTTCACTTGTGATGGTTCAAACTTGCTTGGAGCTATACTTAAACACTTAAAATAACATTAGCAAATCACAAGTTCAAGTGAGTTTGTCAAATAATCAAAACCGAGGGATTTTGGCATCCT
>CATIWJ010205152.1:0-15796 GCA_949640765.1 Croton laevigatus | reverse complement strand
ACTATAATGATTGTAGAATTGAGTAGTTGTGATATCAATTTGTATGTTAATGATGTGATTGAAATTGCTTAAGTAGGAAAAGTTTAAATAGGTTGCCGACTCGAAAACCAAGAGATTGTAACGCTTCTTCTAGATTCATTTGTGGGTCTAGAAGGGGAGTTACACGTGTAGCCCTCTTATAGGTCTACTTCGGTAAGCTTATAAGGGGTGTTACAATCAGTCACCAAATTCCAATTCCATTCTTGCACACAAAAATTAAAATCCTGAAATTTGAAATTCCCTAAATTTACAATTAAATTGTCGAATTAGATTTGTCTAGGGTTTTTCAATAGTCTCACCAATGGGTATCAGTGAATGCATTCTCACCACCTCACCAAGATTGGAAAAGAAGTCAACCATGTAAGGAAATTCAAAAATAACAAAAATAAAACAAAACAAATACAATCACATCATTATATCAGTACAGAAAAATAAGATCAAAGTGGTTATCAACATATTATTCCAAAATTTTATTCTATTGTACAAGCTGTTAGCCTTTAACAATGGTTAGTCATGTCGTCAACCCATTAAGGCTCAATCCAATCCATCTATTTTTTGGGTTAATCATGTTGGGTTTATGCGTGAAACCTTTGGTTTTGGAGTTTCGAGAATAAAGGCAAAAATGTCATTTTGCACTTTTGAGTTTTAATGAAGGCATATTAGTTAGTTTGGGTTTTTTTTTTCAAAATTTTTTAAAATGATATATATATAATGCAAGTAAATATATAAGTTAATAATAATATAATAATAAATAAAAAAGTTAGTAGCCGGTGGTGTATATATATATGTGTGTGTGCATTAGGGTTAGGGTTTTATTTTTTAGAGTGGTTTTCAGTTCTTGTTCAAAATAGAAAAGAGAGGAGGTGAGAGTGTTTTGGTTGGTGTGTTTGAGGAAGAAGATAGACAACTGTCAATGGCGCAGGACCTACAGCAGTTTAACACCTAACAGCTAGAGTAAGTGCTAGGATTGGTTCATCTGCTGTCTTGGTTGGTTCAGTGTTGAGGTGGTGGCTTGTGGGTGGCTGAAGCTTGGTCTGGGGTTAGGCTTGGAGAAGGCTGTTAAGGTAGAGAGTTGATTTCAGGAGGGGCGTTTGGAAATTTTGTTAGGTATGTAGAAGAACTTGTCCGAGCAGTGGGTAGTTTTTGGTCACTTTTTGGTAATTCTGGGTGAGGGTGCAGGTAGGGGTGACCATTTGGCCAATTCGGCCAATTTTTGACCGATCCTTGGCTGAATTAAAATATTTGTAAAATTTTTTTTCCTTTACCCGTTTTGGCCAAATTAGATTGTCGACTCGAACTACCCATTTAACTGAATTATACATTTAATCCAAATTACCCGAATTACCCGATTTAAAATTTCTTTGGCCGAATTGGCTAAATTAAAAATTAACATTTTTATACGAAATAATTTACTTCCCAATCCACCTACAAAATAAATAGTCAATTAAAATAAAATAAGCATCAATCCTAGTCCCAAAATGATCAAAGAGTTTAATATGGATAATAAATTACATAAAATTAATATGATGACAACCTCAAAACGACATCGTTTTGTCTCTGAAAAGCCAAAACGATGTCGTTTTGTTATTCGGCCAGAACAGGTAATTCAGTCAAAATGTTTGTGTCACATCCCAAACAGGCGTCTCACTCGCGACACTAGTGCCGCGCGCGTGACAACCTTGTTAGGAACCTAACGTTATAATTAATAAATGTTTAAAACGATTTATTCAATGGAAGAGAGTATGGAGAAATTACGAGAGCAAATAAATATGAAATATTAACATGATGATTATTAGTTAGTAAACTGGAATAAATAGAATACAAAATAATTTACGCTGGAATCAGATTCAACTAAGGGATATAATAATTATATGAGTTGATTATAATGATAAAAAAATAATAATTGTACAAAAGAAATAAATTAAGAAAAGATTATGTCATGGTTATAATTATAATGAAATAAGCCCCGATGATGACAGAGTCTAGAGATAGTAATATTGAAATATATATATATATATATATATATATATATACAATTAAATTAATGAGTAATTATAAATCGAGATTTAAAATAAAATAAAATACAAATGAGGGTAAATTGAAGAATAAAATTTATATAAGGGATTAAAAAGGGAAATTAATAGTAGATATTTGACTATAATAAAATAAAATAATGTGTGTTAGGTGCGGTAAATAGAAGGGTGTAAAAGTTTAGAGGGGAAATACAATTGTTTGAGAAGAGTGTAGAAGGATGTGGAAGTGTGGGTATTATGGGTTAATTGAGTAGAAAAAAAAACAAGAAGAGATATAAGAATTGGGCTAGAAAGTTCAAAACCCATAAACCATAACCCAACCCATTGATTTGTTTACAAAAGGAAAGAAGTATGTAGAAAACACTTCATTTTTCTCCATTCTTCTCCTTCTTAGCTGCCCACCTCTATCTCTTCTCTTCCAATTTCCTTTTCTCCTAATTATCTCCACTTCATCCAAAACCCTAGTAGGCTTAAGAAGGTCATTTTAAGTTTGCTAAGTCCAAGAAAGGTAGTAGAAGATCTAGATAAGGTAAGGATTAAAAACCCTAGTTTTGTTTATGATAGAAAATGTTTAGGGTTGGTTGTTAACGAGAGAATGAGTTTATTAATGGTAAAAATAAGTGAGTAATAGAGTAGGATGAGTAAGAAAGGTGAAAGAGAGTTGAATGAAAGTTAGGGTTTTCGATAAACTTTATGTTATGTAGGAATTGTTGAACTCTTGATTTTATTTATGAATGATGATTTTTGCATGGTTTAAATATCTTGAATAATTTGATTTTGAATTTAAGGTTTTACATGTTAAGGAAGTGGTTTGCTTACAAATGTTTAAGGTTAATGCTCAAAACTATAAGTTTTATTTACATTAGATTTTATCATTCCAATTCAACCCAAATTTTGACTATGTTAGAGATATTATTTGGAAATGTTATAGAAGACATATTTGTAGCCTTAGATGTTAGCTTTATAATGGCGTTTAAATTACCTCATTTGGATTGTAAATAAAAAGTTATGGCTAAAATGAGGAAAGACGCGCAATTTGGAAATCAGAGCATCGTAGGTTCTGGAAGTGTCACGACCCAGGCTCAATTTTGCCCAAAATGGTTTTTCTCAACCATCTCGATTACAACATACTTACTAGGGACTGTCTCGCTCGTGACCAATATGTCTCGCACGATGAAGCGCAAAAATGTTGTTTTTCACCCAAATTAAACGCATTTGATTTTGTTTAACATTTAATGGTTTGAAACATCAAGAAAAGTATTATATGATGATAAAGCCATATGAAAGATGAAAAGGGTAGACAAATAAATATGTATTGTATTGTATGAATGTGAAATGGAATGAAAATGAGATTGAAACGTTAAATGCTCACAGTGGCTTGAGTTAGAACCGAGTGATAAGGATAGAATGCATTGTAGGGTTAAAACCACGATAGAATAAAGTGACATGTGGAAGAATATGATATTGACTATATAAAAATAACGGATAAATGTGAAAAGGTGTGTTAAAGAACTAAATTGAGCGAAAGTAAGAAATGATAAATTATATACCCGTGCAACATACTATAGCATGAATAAAGTTTAAACTAGTATTTAAGGATAAACAGCTAAGTTAGTTAAAAATGAAAGAAGAACCTCAAATGAATAGTGAAAGAATATTATTAAAGTTGGTAGAGCACTAAAGAGGTTAATCAGAGTGACGCAGTGAAAATGTAGTAGAAAATAAATATCAATGGATAATAAATATTAAAAAGCAGATGAAACAAATTAAATAAATAGTATAATAAGAATATTGAAAAGAAATTATAAATAAATTAAATTAGATTTTAGTCGAGTTGTAAATTATTGAATTAGATAACTATGGGAAATAATCAGAGCACGGATACGTAAGAGCAGCAAATAGGGCTATGCATCGGTCAAGTTCCGTTCAAACCGAACCGAACCGAACCCGATCAACCAAAAAATTGAAAAAATTTTATATTAAAACCCGAACCGATCAATCTGATTAAACCGAACCAAACTCGTTGGTTCGGTTCGGTCGGGTTGGTCGAATTTCAGCAAAAATATAAAGAAAATTATCGATTTTTTCGGTTCAACCCGAATTAACCCGAACCAATTTTTGATTTTTCTTAAAACATAAAATCGAACCGAACCGATCAACCCGATTAAAACTAAACCGAACACATCGGTTCGGTTGGTCCGGTTGGGTTGGTCGGGTCGGTTTGGGTTTTGCACACCCCTAGCAGCAAATGACAGGCGGCAATAAACAGGTTTGATACTTTACCCTTACTCGATGTGATGTGAATCTGTGTGATGATTTGTTGAGATGATATGATGTGCTTTATTTGTTATAAATGCTCACATGAAACTTAGTTGTGTATTATTTAATTTTATTTGTGTAAAGTATCCACTGAGTTTATCGCTCAGCAAGTTAGTGTTTGCTAACTTGTAGGTTTAATGCTCGGGATAAGAGATCGGACTAGAAGATTGGCAATTGAATACCTAGAAGACTTATAGTAGAGTGGCATATATTATAAAATGTAAAGTTAATTATAATATTGTCAAAAGGAATTTTGTACTGTATTGTAACAATGTAAATTAATAAAATTTTTAAGTTCTACATACCGTACATAGTACATGTGTAGCCTTCTTATAAGTCTACTTCGGTAACCTTATAAGGGGTGTTACAGTTTGTTATCCGATTATGACTAAATTACCTGAATAATTTATCCTTTTTACCCGAATTACCCGTTTAAATTTTCTTACCGAACTGTTTTGGCCGTTTTGGCCAAATTATCCGAATTACCCGTTTTGGCCAAACCATTTGCACACCCCTAGGTGCAGGAGCTTTGGTCTGAGCAAAAGGTAATCTTTGGGCACCATTTGTGTAATTGCTAAATAAATTCTGTTTGGTTGTTCTATTATCTGCATTTGGGCCCTTAAATTTTCTGCCAGTTTAGTTTAAGCTCCTTATGATATATTCAATGCTCATTTGAATATTCTTGGTAACTAGAATTTGTGTTTAAATGCTAAGTTTGCTTTAAGTAGGCATTTAGTTAACTGAATATCTATTTGTCTAACCGTTGACTAAATTGAGTTATTGTATATCAGTTACTTGAGAGAATAAAAGATTAGTTTTGGTTAAATGAAAAGTTAGCATAAGTTTAACTTATTTATTTAGTTATTAGAGATAATGTTGCTTATTATTATTATTTGGGTAATACTTTATTTTAGATATGAATAATTAGAAAGCTAGTTAAAATTAAATATTTTTTGTGGTTAAGCATAGTTGGATTTTAATTAATGGTAGTAATATTATTTCCAATGTACATTTAGAATTAGCTCAATATCGAAGTTAGACTTTATATTTTCCTTTGGATTATTTATTAGTGTTGGTTTACTTTCAAGATGCTTGGATATTTTGAGATGGATTAAGTTAAAATTCTTCGACTGTGTGACATGCATGACATACATTGGATTTGTCATTTAAGTTCCAAATGAAAGGTTGGTTTGTTAAAGTTTTGTATAATACATTCTTTAGGTGGTAATCAAGTCGGTCAGCAAGGTTATCAGGTCTAAGGGTGTTTTGGTTTGCTCTATAACCACCATGAGTGTGTTTGTTTTGTTTTGTGGCGTGCTATTTGCTAACAAATATTATGTATACTATATAAACCCATATATATATATATATATATATATATATATATATATATATATATATATATTATTCCTTCATTTTGTATAATTATATTTCTTTCACAACCAGACCTTCTGCATGTGCAAAGAGGGGAAAAAGAGTCTGTGTGTTGATTGGACAACTCTGATTACTTGTTATATTGATGTTATATGTGTTTATTATGGTGTGTCAAAAAAGGCGATGTATGTTTAGTCTTTGGACTCCTGTTTAGCCTTCATACCCCTGATTAGTCTTCGGACTTCTATTATCAAACTTCTGATTCTTAGCTCTGACACACCATATTATTTGATTAAGAATTGTGTTTGCTATATGATAATGTTCCTAGGTTTTCCCACCATTCATAGACTTACTGAGCTTCTATATATAACACTCACACTCTTATAAATCTTTTTGCAGGTTATTTCACTTAGCGGTTTCCATCTTCTTCTCTGCGGACTGTTTATTTCAGGTGTCTGCAGTTTATCAGGCTTTAGTTATCTTTCAGTTTTCGGTCAGTTTAGAGATTTTCGATATAACATTTTGGGCGGACTTAGTCTGAACCCTTTGAATTGTAATAATTTAGAATTTTGAACACATTAGACATGGTTTGAGATTTAGAATTTAGTAATTTTTGAACTTGAGATTATATACATTTGAATTTCGAGTTTGATTGCATTTGGTTTTAATTTTATTTAAGTTACCTTTTAAGGCTTGTGTAGCTGAACTTTGGTTTGGTTGCACACCGGTCTTGACCATCAGATTTGGTTCATGACATTATGTGTCGTGACATATATTATTAAACATATTTTACAGACAGACAAATTAGTGTTATATAATAAAAATTTATTAATAAAAGAATTTATTTTTAAAACTATAAGAATAAAATAGTATATCTCGATAAAACTCAAGGATAATTTTGTAATTGTTCCTTCAGCATATGACAGAATTTATTCCAATAATATTATTCAAAATTTAAATAGTTTTCATTTTGGAACATGCATAAATAAAATAGTAATATCATCATAGTAATTTAGATAAACATTATTAAATTAATTTACAATAAAAGAATAAAGTCAATAAACGTGAATTATGTCTTATCATGCAATATACTAATAAAATTAATTTTTAATTCTAACTATGTTTAAAATTCATCTTATATAAAATATTATTATTTAAATAATAATTTTTCATTTAAATATAAATATAGAATATTATAAATTATATTTTATTTTATTATAAAATTAAATTCATATATATGACTATAACAATTTTTATTCATAATTTTCCTTTAGTACCATGAAATCAAGCACTAATGACATTTAAAAATGAAAAATCATAAAAAATAACAATTAATATTAGTTTTGTGTTTCTGTTTTTATATCTCAATTATATACAATTAATTTTTTAAAATATCACAAAATTAAATTACGAAAACCTAATACGAGTTTAACGTGTGCAACCCTCATTGCGAAAGAGTATATTACATATTAAATAAGTATATATAGATTAAGAAGTGTTATACATGAACCCCAAAGTCAAAATAAATGAACAAAACTTTTTAACTTTTTTAAACAAAAACATAATTTTGTAAAAATAAAAGAACAGAAAATAAACAAGAAAGAAGAGAGAAAAAATAATAGAGACTGCAAGATATAAGTGTAGTATTAAAATGGTGAGAGTTGAGCAATCCCAATACAGATGAGGATGTAGGTCTAGATAGACATTCACTTATTTTACAACAATAGCTTATTATTAATTTTTTTTTTTTTTGTAATAAAAACAAATGCTTAGACATTAATTTCTTATGCAAATATCATGGAAATCAGGCATAATAATAATCATGGAAATGGAAATTTTTATAAATGAAATTAGACAAAAATCTTGCAGCTGCAAAGCATAGAATTGCAAGAATGGCTAATGTAGATCTCTTGACGGTAGACATTGCACTCTGTTTGGTTGCAGCAACAAATCCAATTGAAACTATGGAAATCGCTTGCAAAATGACCTCAAGAGCTTTTAGACTTTTATGTGCAGCACTGCAACTGCTACAATTTACTACATGAGACCGGTACCTAAAAAGTTACAAAGATATAAGTTCTTGATACTAAATATGTCATTCTTAATTGGTCTTTTCAGAAATATGAGATTTTGTATTTCAATCATTAAAAGGAAAAGGAAATAACAATATGAAATGTATTTAAGGGTAAATTAAGATTTCATGCCTACATGTTGGCTAATATTACGATTTAATCACTCAATTTTTACAAAATTGCTCTCAAGTCACTATAGTTTGACACCATCGAACAAAAGGGTTACTGTGTTGTTAAGTTGATGTTTTCTCTATTATCTCAACATGAAAAGACAGAAAAAGCCCTTACGTGATAATAATTTTGTTCAATGGTGCCAAACTTTTATAACTTTATAGCAATTTTGTAAAATCAGGTGACTAAATCAGAATATTAGGCCAATATAGTGATGAAATCATAATTTTCCATTTTCTTAAATGATTACCTGTCCATAAGTTGTTCTCTAGGAGGAGTGGGAGGCAGATCTCCACTATACTTGCCTCTCCAGTCAACCTGGCCACCACCATACATTTTCAACCATCTTCTGAAACCAACAACAATGGCATCTGCTTTGGTTGGCACAAAACATGCATTTTGCCAATTGTTAGCACCAACTTCCTTGATCTTTTGCTCCTACAAAAACAATATGCTATAAGACTAAGTGCATTACATATTTAGAGGAAAGCTTCGTAATATAAGCAACAATGAGTATTTTTTAAAAGATTTCAGAACTTTATACATATAATTCAATTGATAATTTTGAAATAAAAAATTAAAAAAAGTTGGCGAGAGTCTTGTTTGCAAGACCTCTTCCTTTATTGTTTTTAAAATGATAATTCTAAATTGAGATTATCTCGATTTGTGGTTTTTTTTGGAAACAACAATGCCGAGATCAAATACTGCGTGATTGCAATTTGTTGAAATTAATTCTCTGTTATGAAGTTTACCTAAAAAAGATAATACCATTGAATTTGCACTAATATTATTTTGTATCTAATTTATGATATAAAGTCAAATTTCGCAAACTATAATCCGTTTTTCATAATCTCGGAGTCTATATAAACAATTTGAATGATTAGAAAAACACAAAACAAGACAAGCTTGATTCGGATGCCATAGCCTCACTCTTTTTAAAACAGATTGACAAGGTGCTATTTATCCTGCCAAATATGGAAAGTGTAATTTCACTATCACATCAATCCAAATCCCACATAAGTCCTTGACAATAGCTTTATAACAATGAGATAAAAAAATTATTACCTCGAAATGAACTAGACGCAAATCTTGATCAAGAATCAGGTTTCCTATCTTATGATCTATCCATCTTGGAATTAGTTTTTCAATTCCAGCTTCCATGTTACTTAGTCCGACACTTATCACTCTACTTCTGCCAGGACTAATTGGGATGCAAAGCAACATTGCAGCCGCCCTCTTTTGCTGCACCAACACCGATAATAGTCTTATTATTACATTTATAGCTTAAATGTTATATATACATTATTATTTTAAAGTGATTAGATTATTCACAAAACGAGAATTCTGATAAGAAAAATTAAATTTCGACGAATAAAAATATATAATACGCACCATTTTTTGTTGAGATGGAAATGTCGCTCCACTCCTGTGATCCATCACTGGACTGGTATAAGCATAAAATGTATATGGAGCTATAAATTTACAAGAATCCATATTTTGACCTAAAACATATTTCCCGCTGAAACCATTTGTGTTTAATTTCTTGATTGACATATCCAATGGTCTGCCTCCTTCTCTATCATTCTTCTCTGTAAACAAGTCGTGTATATATATCAACTCCATGCGTGCATAAGGTAGGTTCAAGGAATTAGGATTTGAATTAATTGAAAGTGAATCTTAATTTCTAAACCTTTATTTTCCTCTGTTGGGACCATTCCGTAATGAGCATATGGAACATGAGATGCATCCACAAAATTTTCCATCATGACTTCATACCTGGAAAAGGAGCTACAGTTTAGAGGCAGGCATGCGCGCATAAAAACAACCATTCATCTTCTGAACAGCAACCCAAATGTGCAAACTAATCCGATTTCATTTTCGCTACCAATTAAAACGCTAAAAATTACTTGAAAAATTGTGACCGGAAAAACAGCCCAAACTTGCCCAAACTTACCCAAACGGCATATCTCTGACAATAGTGAGTTTAGTAAATGTTGGATCATCCAATTCTGGGATGTAGGGAGGCTTTTTCTTTATAATAATATCTTTAAACTGAGAATCAGTGTTAGGCCAAAACCATAGAACATCATGATGAACTATGCTTGGATAAACTCTTACACATGCTTTCTTGGATGTGTGTACCTGCATTTTTAAAATTACATAATTTAATGAGGGAAAATATATATATAATTTAATTTTTTGCCAGTATAATTAGTTGAAACATAATTAGTTTGGAAAGAATACACTCATGCTTATTCACCTCAAGTTCAAAGCCAAATGAACACCATAATATTCACTTTTGTTTTTTTTTTATTAACATGGCGTATTATATTTGTTCACTATCAACTTTAGGAGTTGTTATAAATGTACTATATTTTAAACTTTATAACAAATATGTCATATTTTATAAAGTATACTTAAATTGCACTACAATTTAAATTCTGCGTTTTTTGCGTTTTGAACTTTGTAAAAACATTTTTTGTGTTTTTTAATAAAATAAAATAAAATAGAGACTGAAAAATGGAGAGGACTCGCGTCCTTGTTTCTATTTGAAATTTAGAATATTATTAGATTTTTTTCACAGTTTTGTTTGTTTTATTTGAAAGTTGAATTGGAATCTCATGAACATTCGATTTTCATTTATTCATTTCACATTATCTATATCACATTTAGTAAAACTCCAGTATATATGATAATGAGCACTCAAGATTTTCAATATCATTTTAGTTTGATGGTTACACCAACTCAGCATGCTGCATCGGTATAGTATATATAATTAATCTTTAATTAGTGAAGTTAACTTAATTCAGTGGGTCCCACAAATAAGTTAGATTCTTTCACTTTGGTCCAAAAATTTGATTTGTAGTGCAATTTGTTTGAACTTTACGAAATACATAGTATGGCATATTTGTTACAAAATTTAAAATATAGTGCATTTATAACAAATTGAAAAATTCGTAATGCACAAATATAATAGACCGATTTACAAGGTGCTTTGTTCAAATTTACGCATTAATTAAAGCAAAAGGAAAGATTTCGAGGGAAAAATAGATGTTCTACATACAAGAAGGATTAATTAAATTAAAGGGGTAATTTTGTCACAATAATAACTTTGCTCTCGTGTTAACATTTATCTTACTCTAAAAATGAAAATAGCACTATCGTAAATAAATTATTTCTTTTTAATACTTTCTGCGGTGTATTTCTAGTTGAATTATATATACTAAGTTGAAATAATTTTTAGATTTTACTTGCTCATAAAATTTAAATTAAGTATTTAGTTTGATTTCTACAAATTCATAACATTGGATTCTTTGACTAATTTGGATACCAATTGAAGAAATTCCAAAACAACATCAATGAAATAAGATTTGCCTGTTGACAATTTTTGTATGGTTGTACTAATACTAGTAATTAATGCTGAATGAGTTTATAAACTTCAATTAATTAGGTTACGAATCTACCTAATTTTGATTCAACCCAAACATTCAATTAATTGGAATTCTCGAAACTTAGAGCATCTCTAATGCTATCGTAGATTCGATCTTATGTGTCATACAAATGGTATGAAGGATGATGTGATTAAAAATCTATTTGTAGACATTGAATTTTAAAAATCTATCTCTAATGCATTATCTATAATTTATGTGCATTTTCATCTTTTATAACTTACGCAGATTCACAATTTTTTATTGAACCAATCATTATTCAGAAAAAAAGAAAAAAGACATTATCTACTTGACCTTTAAGAAAAAGAGGGTGCAATAGACAATATCTAGTACACATTAGCTAAACAATGTGGATAGACATTTGCATTATTTGGAGGATAGTTTTTTTTAAAAAAAAAAACAATCTCCACTATTTTCTGATTGACTATAAAATAGATGCAATTGACACTGTTATATAACTGACAGTCATTGCGCACCCAAATATGTAGACAAATGTAAGCGAAAATTTCTCACGTGTCTTTCAAATTTTAACTAATTTGCACAATTAATTTATAGGTAATTAAGATTTTGACTCGTTAACCCAAGGGGTTGGCCTGATGGTAAGATAAGTCACCAAAGACCAAAAGGTCATGGGTTCAAACTTTGGGGGGTAACTAAAGGCAAAAAAAAAAAAAGATTTTGACTCGTTAAGACTAAGAGGTTATTCAATCTATTTTCTCACAATTTCCATCCAATTTTATGTTAACTTTTATTTTCTCACAATAAAATTAATTTTTTATTTTTGAAAAATAACTTTAGTTTAATTCATTATCCCTTCTTCAGCCATCCATTTTCCGGGCGACTCTCTAGTTTTAAGGGAACCTACAACTGCTGGTAGTATTATCGGCAACCCACACGAGTGTATACAATTTCTTAATAAAAACGATTTTATAAAATCATTTTAAAAAAAGTTATTTTTTGTTAAATCGAAAAGTTTCTACAGTAAAACGATTTTTTTTCATACTTTCTTAGAGTGAAAAGTAAAAAAAATCCTTCATGGTTTGAGTTGGTGTAAATTTTTTTTATTTTTATTTTTTTAAAAAAAAAAACCTGTATTATAGTTTAGGTGGAAGGATCAATTTGTATATAAATTTTGCTAATGCAAAACCAAGTAAAATGATAAATATTATATACATTAGCAAAATTAATATTTACCTAACAAAAGTAAAACATGTACTGATGAAGTTGCACAAACAAAATCAACTGCAGAATTACTTATGAAGCCATTCAACCAGAATGTAGAAGAAATACAAGCTAAAAGGTCAAAACTTCTACTTACAGGAGGACCGTTTCTGGGTGCTTGAGGAATATATTCGCAGTCAGCAGAGCCATTAAAGCACCAACCATGATACGAACATTGCAATCTTCCCCATTCATCAATTCTTCCTTCAGATAAAGGAGCTAATCTATGAGGACACATATCATCAAACACCTTCCATGCATTCTCGTTCCTATCCCACCACACCACCACATGTATACCCATCACCTTATGCGCATGTGGTTTCCTTTTGTCCAAATCACAGACCGGCATAATTGGGCACCATTGTGCGTACCAATCAAACTTGTCTCCATGGCTGTCAGTTAATTCAACCTCTGCTTCAGGTGGCTGAATGAACTCTGTTGAAACTGAAGATGAAGATGTTGCAGCTGTGAGTAGCTTGGATTTTGACGGGTTACTGCGATTTATTGGAAAAGATGAAGTTGGTAATGGATTAAACTGAAAATATAAGAATTTTGGTTTGGGAAATTTAGTTTGGGGCAGTGAGGTTGAGTTGAGTAATGATGGAAAAGAGGTATTGATTATAGTTGCCATTGTTAGATTTGGAGGAGCAAAGAATGATGAACACCTGAGCTAGAAAGTTATCTTTATATAAGAAGAAAATGTTGTTAGATATGGACTTTTAGGTGCCGTTTAATATCATTTATCTATGCATTTAATCTTAAGAATTGTGATGAACTCCAAAAAAAAATTAGAATTGTGATGAAAATTGGTAACTGAAATTTGAAAATATCTATTTATTTCATTATTTAGGAAAATTGGTAATTGAAATTTGAAAATATCTATTCCAAAAAATAAAAGTTCCAAATTACGGTGCAAAAGGGGAAAAAAAGTCCAATGTGGGTAGAAACTGTTAAGGAAGTAAAATTGAGGGTGAAATTATAGATTTGCCCCTTGTAAATACAATAACCTTCTGGGTATCATTTTTCAGATAATGGAACTAATCTAAAATGGAATTTGAAAAAGAAAAAAAAAAAAAAGAAATATAGAGTTGTACAAAATTTTTTTTTTTTTTTTTTGCAAAAAAACTGTTTGTTGGATACTTTGGCTGTGTTCACCAATAGTTTTAAGAGTAGTTTTTATCGATTTAATCTGTCAAAAAGCTAAAAATTATTCTTTGTAACATTTAATAAAGTAATTTTGGAGATCTCTTTTAGTTATTCATATAGTATTTTATTAAAATCTAAGCTCCTTAACTTCTGTTTTATAAAAAAAAAAAAAAAACTCATTAACTTTTAACGTTATCTTTTAATTTTTTTAATAAATAACTATCATAAACAACAGCTATTCACATAGTTAAGAGCTAATCAAACAATCTGTCAAACACTCCTTTTAATGAGAAAATTTAAGTTTCAGTTTTTAAGAGATCATTTTTTTTCAAAAAAAAAAAATATAAAGGAGGGATTCAACCCTTAATCAAACACACATCAGCTCCATAATTTTTAAGAGAACATTGTTATGAAAGAAAGAAAGTTATGAATTTCAAAAAGTTAGTAATCTACTTGCAATAGACGCTTTGCGTGTTCTTGAAGTACATTAAATGAATTAGGATTTGTTTTATTTTTAGAAGAAACTAATTCATTTAGAAAAAAAAAAGAAATAATATTATTTTTTTAGTTATTCATAAAAATTAATTAATTATTTGATCCTAAATTCAAAATAGATTCAATCATACAATAACATTAGTAGATTACTACAATAATCAGAACATATTTCTTTTAATTAATTAATTTGTTAGATTTGAACCGCTCTCAATTTTTTATTATTATTATTTTTTAGATTGAACATATTCTTTTAACAAATTAATTTGAACCGCCCTCAATTTTTTATTATTTTATTTTATTTAGATTGAACATATTTTTTTAACAAAATAATTTCTTTGACTTGAACTGCCCTCAGTTTTTTATTAGTGGTTTGCTACTATAATATGATCATATTTTTTTTTAATTAATTAATTTGTTTAATTTGGGATGAAATTATTTTTTTTAATTAATTAATTTTTTTTTTTGATTTGGACTGTCTCAGTTTTTTATTCGCAGTTTACTACTCCAATCCGAACATATTTTCTTTGATTTGGACCTTCCTCGGCTTTTTATTACTAGTTAACTAATATAATATGAACATATTACCTTTTAATTATTTAATTTCTTTGATTTGGACAGAAAATATTTTTTTTTAATTAATTAATTTTTTTTATTTGGACCGTCCTCAAATTTTTATTAACAATTTACTACTATAATCTCAAAATATTTCCTTTTAATTAATTAATTTGATTAATTTGGACCGTCCTCAATTTTTTATTAGTATTTTACTTCTATAATTTGAATATATTTTCTTTTAATTAATTAATTTGTTTGATTTAGACTGAACATATTTCCTTTTAATTAATTAATTTTTTTGATTTTTTTTTATAATTAATTTGTTTGATTTGGACTGCCCTCAATTTTTATCAGTAGTTTACAACTATAATTTGAACATATTTCTTTCTAATTAATAAATTTCTTTGATTTGGACCACCCTTATTATTTTATTTCTAGTTTACTACTATAATCTGAACATAATTGCATAACCAATGACCGTTTGTTTTAAAAATTTCGGGAATTCCAATTACTTATAGATTTGGCCTTTGGGTCATAATTAGGTAGGTCTGTAACATAATTAATTGTAGTTTATTCTTACAAATGCAATTTTTTACACCGAATTTGCCAACCAGCATTAATTATTATAAATAGGCACAATTTATTTTATTGGAAGTTGCTTTGAAAATTCTTGATTTCCCTAAAAATTATTCCTACATGATGTAGGTGTCAAATTAGTGTATGTTACGATTTTTCAGATTTTTTTTTAAAATAAAAAATTTCCATTAACAAAAAAAAAATTACAAAATTTCAAGTACAACTTAAATACAATTCATATCTTTTTCCACAAATGTAAATTACATTCATACAATGTATTATTTGATATTCAATTTGAATTTACAACATGCTTCACTCTATGGATCCAACTACTTATTTTTTCTTA
>CATIWJ010205092.1:0-12682 GCA_949640765.1 Croton laevigatus | reverse complement strand
AAATTCATCCAACAAGCTCACATGATATGAGCCTCCAAAAGTGGAAAGGGCATAAATTAGCATTCTAATTGGAGGGATTTATGTAGGGTTTATTGATAGTCTAATCTAAAAAAAACACAAATAAAATTCTGGTCCAAAAAGTTGTCATTATATGAACAAACTGCACAAATAGATTGGGCCTTCATAAAATGATAATAACATCTATCAATTCTCTAGACAATATATATAACTAAAGATTTTTTTTTTCCCCTCTTTCACCTCAATCTAATCAATATGAAAAAAAATACTTTATAAATTTAAATAATTGACAAAAAAAATATAATAAAATTTAAATTCAAAACTTATTATAACTTTTACAAACTAATTGGAATATTTTCTGCTTATATTTGTCGATCCACCCACGTGTTTCACAGATGTCTTTTTCAATATATAATGTTTCTGTAAACGATAGAAAGCGAACATAATGATCTAAATAAGACATATTAACTTGAGAAAAATCATTAGCTTCTCACATTCTTATTGAATTTAAGTTACGTGTACAAATGAAAATACCAATTACTATATAATATTTGATTAGCAATAACATTAATCATACAATTAATAAATCTTAATCATATAATTACTATTTCCCGAAATGTCAACTTCAAAATTGGGGTCCATCATACTATGAAACAGGCTGTGTGGACACATAATAATAAGGCAGTAAAGTATATATGTATAGGCCATTCTCTCTCTAGGCCTAAGGTGAAATTTGGAAGTTTGTTTAGGTCCAAAGCAACATAATTACATTCATAATTATGATGAATGATTAGTAAATTGGTGAGACTTATCCTTTTTTTGCCCACCCAAATGAGCATTCTTTTGAGAGATTTCATTTCTTGTTTGAGGATTATCAATTTATAAAGTTAAGTAATTAGGATTAATTAGGAGACCATTACATGTGCTAAAAGGCCATTCATTAAATTAGTTGGTTCATTAGTTTGAATGATGCCATTGTTTTATTGTACAGGCTGTGGTTTTATAACATAGCTTAATTTGGATTAATCCTTTTGGTAAGTAATTAAGAATGTTAAAGCAAGAAAAGAGGGAAATTTTCCATTATTTTTCAAAAAACCCCTCAAATTATGAAATTTTGCAGATTTTAGGCAAACTAACTTTAGGCTGCACTAAAATCTGCAGCTTTATTCAGTAATAATAATGCATCAATCTAAAGAGGGCCCAAAACTTGGGATTGAGTCATTTATATGTGTTCTACTTAGCTAGGGATAGAAGACTTATTCCATATTATGAAATAAAGTCAATAAATGGTCAGTAATAATATTTTGAATATTAATTTTCTCCTGGTCGAACCAATGTGTAAAATATCCATAGGAATGAACATAGTGCAAATACGCATATTAGAATAGATATGCAAGTCATACGCCGTTAGATAATTAGGTAAAAGGTTCGCATTCCGAAAAGTGGGAGGAGGACAAACACCACATTTTAAATTACAAGCTGTTTAGTTACTTATTATTTTTAAGCTTTTTTTAAGTGTTTGTATTCTTATAAGCACTTTTAAAATAAGCTAACTTTTTTAAAAATGTGTTTTTTAAAGCAGGACTCTACAATTACTCTTATACCCTCATATAGTTTAAAAATTTCCACCATACCCTTACCTCCTCCATCCCTACCACTGCCACCTCCAGTAACTAGTTTGTTCTATACCCAATAGAAAAAAGATGAGACTTTGAATATGTTTTCTTCCTCTTCTGCTATGGTAGAAGATGATGATACTGGGTATTATGATCCAGCCACCGCCTCAATGGAGAAGTCGTTCTGATGAAGCCCTGCAGGCATAATAATAATAATAATCTTTTAAATATTTTTTTCCCTTAATATCTTTTGAATATACCAAACAAAATTCATACCATTTTTCTGTCATTCTAACAATTTTTGCATTTTACGAGCTATTTATTATCAGCTTACCTAAATTAGGAAGCGACATAGGGGATGAGTCATGGGGGCGTTGAGCTCCATATAAATTAAAATATATATTATTAGAATAAATAAAAATATATGTATTTGAAAAGTAATATGCTTGTCAAATAACTTTTGTGTCTCGAGTTCAATATTTGAAGTATATATTTGAATTCTTTCACTTATGAACTGGTTACGTTATGTAAACAAGCCAACCGATTATCAATTATCGCTTAGGTCACAAATCATTTTTATGCAATTTATGATAATTAGCCTAAAAATTAAAAAATCTTAAAAAAAATTTAAATTTAGAGGAAAAATTGAAACCACTCTAAGTGGGAAGAAGTGGTTTTTGGGAGAGCGCCGTTGTTTCAACACAATAATAAAAGTAGAATTATTAATCAAAAAAAAGAATTTGATTAATTCATTCATTTTGTGCCCTAGAAGAGAGGGAATTGTAGAATGACAGTCGAGGAAACATTGAAACATGATTCTGCCACGTGTACGGATGACAATGCAACACGGTAGGTGCTCTGCCAAAAATATGATGACAAATCTCTTTCTTTATGTCTTGTCCATCTAGTAAACGTTTATATCAGTTTTTGTGGGTCCGGTTTTTTTTTTTTTAACCTTTTCCTTCTAATTTGCAATTTGCAATTTGCATGCATGTTTGATTGTATGCACATTTCCTATTATTATTTCTTTTGGGAATAATGAAATAAATTCTATCTTGCATACGGGAGAGGAGGATCTGATCTTTATAAGACTGTGCAATTCGAATTCGTCAACTTAAATTTTTAGATGAATTAAGTCTAATTCCAACCTAGTATCAGAATCTGCCTCACTCTTCCACATTCTGATGGGTCTCACTAAATATTTATGCATGGCCTAGCCTTTGGAGGCCACATAATAATTTGTGGGAATGTGTCAAACAAGATTGCCTAATCATAATTTAGACATTAATAACTATGCATAACATAACATTCTCTTCTAAATAAGTCTTGACCCAGCTCACTTACTATTATTCATCTTCCATTATACTCTATTCTTAATATCAAATTAGAGGTTTAGATCATAATTATAACTTATGTTTCTTTTAATAATTTGTAATAGAATGTAATTTATATTATTTAAACAATTTACATATATGACAGCCCCTCAAATGAAATTTTTTATAACAACAAAAAATTTCAGTTTAGAGCATCTTTAATGCTAGGATGAATTTTGGCTGATTTAATATGCTTTAATAGAAGTTGTTCAAGTGATTTGGATAAAATTATGATATAGATATTTAATTATTTAAAAGGACTCTCCAATGTTAGACATACTATAATTAAATTAAGTGATTATTTGTAATTATTTATAAATAAAATTCGAATTATAGCTAAAATAAAAATTAGAATACGAGTATAACACCCAAATAGAAACAAATTTAAATGGAAAAAATAAAAAATGCTTTGACCCTCTGAAAATAGAGGTTTGGATGGATAACGTCTATTAGACGTCGATCTTCACAGATTAAATAGAGGATTGACTTAGAGGATTTTTTTTTTATAAACTTTCACTTTAGTTTATGTGGCAACTAAAATTTAGTAATCCAAGATAACATTGGAAAAGCTCTTAGTTTATTAGTAGGAACGTCTTTTTCATTTGACAAATGAAAATTCTTGAATTTTAACAATGTTTAGTAAGATATAAGGAGATTTAGACATCATAGTCTTATGCATGCAGTTGTAATTAAACAACTACCATATTTTGGTATGGTAATCCTACTTTGACTAATTAAGCTAACTAACAAAAACCCATTCACATTAGTGTTTTTATATGGGGAAAAAATTATAAATGAATGAATGGTCACTGAAACTTCAATGAGAGCAATCATGTCCATGTTATTCTAAAGAACTAACATTTTTCATCACCATCATCATCATCATCAATGGTAGAAAATAAGGGGAAAGAAATAATTTTTCTTTTTAAAAAAGCCATCAATGGAATGATATGATTTTCTCTAATTCCAATTTGTCCTTTTAACATATACATGTATATGATATGAAGGAGAATCTTATTACAAGCCTACCAACCAATAGTACTATTTGTTGGTCACATTTCCTTAGTAATAGGTAACAACAAGAATTTGGACACATAATATAATGCTATTATTATGCCTTAGAAAATAGGGTATCTATTTAACCTGGAGAACAATTTTATTGGATTTGGGAACCTTTTTGCTATTACAATAATCATAATAACTATATACTATTTCTTTAACTTTGGATTTTGGTATTATTTTCAAGTTAGTTTGTAAGAATGGAATTCATGAAATATAGATATCATTTATGCTTGATCAATATGATATATTCATTCTGATTTCTATATTAATTTTAAGTTCGTTAATGGCGGATCTAGAAATTTTTCTTCTGGTACTAATATAATAATGATAATTTTAACAATACAAAATTATATTACCACTTAATTCTAGAAAATTTAGCATAAAAATAAATATTTTTTTGCAAACTTTTTGCTGATTTGATTTGATTTGATGAGTTTAATTAATGGTACAAATATCATTTTCATAAAACAAATAGCATGAAATTTACCTCTTGTATGTATAATGTTGACAATAAAATACATTTTTGGATTTCAAGTTTGTGATTTGTTTTGAAGTTTGAACTAAAATATGAGTTCAATATCAAATTTTTATGTGTCATTTGTAAAAAAAAAAAAATCTCCTAAATGTGGACGATAATAAATAAAAAGACCACTCTTTTACATAAGCAGATTCGCCGCTTAATTGCATCATTAACTGGTCATTAATTAGCTTGGAAATGAACTTTTCATCGTTGATACCGAGTTTTTTCAAAATCCAGACACATGTAATTATTTTATGTGTGGAATTAATTGTTTTTTTCTTCTAAAAAAAAATGTTAGTATTATATTGTGGTTGAGCTATAGATGGTAGGTAGGGCAATATAGATAGATTTGATCGAGCTTTTAGACGACAATGATTTTGCCTGTTTGTTTAGGGAATAATTAAAGATTTATTTTTTGGTTGAATTGAAGGACTTGTTCTAATAGACATATGAAGGTCTGATTCAATTAATGGAACAATCTTTCTTTCTTTTTAAACAGTAAGAATTAATATTGAATTTGGTCCAAAATAAACAACACCTTCTTTTGGTTTTTATTAAGAGATTTTGGGAATATATTTATAGACCCCACAAATTTGGTATTACTATTATAAGCTGCTGCTTTCACATTTCTATTCTATGGATCAAACTATCTATATATAATTGGGTCTTTGTCACTATCCCTAAACCCTTTCTTTTTATTTTCTCTTTCACATTATTACTAATTTGTTATGAAAAATGTATCTTTAAATGTGCAATTTTCCAAAGAGTATATATAAGTTCTTTTTGTATGGTTATCAATCGTTCAATTTTCTATCATGAAAAATAGAATATCTTTTTGATAAATATATTTTCTTAAATTTTTTATCGAAACGAATTCGAGTCTTCCTATCTATTTATAAATTTAGAAAGAGATTTTTATTCATTTGAAATTCCAATTTAGAAAATTTATTTTCCAATCTTGATCGGTTATGAGATCCTTCATACAACAAGTCAATCATTAATAATTATATATATATATATTCTCTTGTTATAATCATTAGTTGTGGTTACATAGTACAAGCTTGATCAAGTGTAATATATTCCTTGGAAAATGAGTGACAAAGATTATATATTATTAATTTGGAAAATGGTGAGACCAGGTAGTATTTAGTGCACTTTTTCAATTTATTGTCTTTTATACTATAGAAGTGGCTATGAAGATGGCATTTTCATACTTTTGGAAATTAATTCAAACACAATCGGCTTTTAGAAAAAATTTTGAGACTATTTTCCTACTTCGTTTTGTTTTGTTTGATCATCTTACATAATGTTGGATTGGATACGTGTCTCTTGGAGTACATCAAAACTATACTATAAACACAGTCTCGAGTTTAGTGATGTAGCCAGTCTTTAAGGGCTCAAAGTTTAAAATCCAGCTAGCTCAATTGGCAAAAAATGACAATAAATGTATGCATTAAATCCGGGGCACATAGCTTGTTATAACAAGTATCTTTTATTGAACCACTCTCAAAACACACATTTTTTATTCATTCTAATAATACATATTCTAATTTCCATGGTCCCCTCCCTACATCCCTGCTCGAGTTACTAGTTTCACCAATTATATAATTAAGCAATTGAAATTATTATATTGCTCTTCTAATTACATATACTACCTCCGTTTTCATCAATTCTTTACATTTTCTTTTTTGGAATTGTTTACATTTCCATTTATGGTAAGTTTTGTAATTGTTTATTGTTATTTCTTTATTGGTATTTATGAAAAAGTAAGTTTTGTAAAGGGTTAAATATTGTTTATTATTATTTCTATATTGGTATTGATGAAAAGTGTGATTTTATTGGTATATAGTAAAAAATGGATGTAAAGAATTGATAAAAATAGAGATAGTAATATTATACATGGGGATACAGTACAGTTAGATCTAAATTTGAGAAAGACAAGAGGGAAAGAAAAGAGACAGAGAATATACTTTTCTAATGCATATTAGATCAATAATAGTTAAATTAATGAATAGATCATACAACTTATTGCTATATGAGTTGAATTTCATATGTTTTCATTTGAACCCATCATTTTAGTTTCATGTCACTAATTGGGTTTCACTTTAAGTGGTATTTACTTTAAAAATAAAAAGTGATATTTTCTTTTCTTTTTTTTTTTTTCATTTTAAGCGGCGACATAACGATTATTATGTTTTTCCGAACCACCCTTATTTTTAATTTTTATAGAAAATAGAAACACTTTATTTTTAAAACTACCAAATAATTAAGACAAAGGTATTTAGATGAATCTATCTAGTTTCTTCATATAATTAATACAAAAAAAAAATAACTTAAAGCGGATCAGAGAGAGTGTTTTTTTAATTTTTCTTCTTTAACCATTTTGTATCAAAGTTAATTTTGAAAAAGATAAAAAAATTATTATAGTAAATTTAAGTGTACATTTGACATTTCTGCCATTGAATCTAGATCCTGTGATTTATTATGATAATTACTTTATTTATAGTCATTTTTATACATGTTGTTATAGTTTAATATTAATCCTTATAATTTGGAGCACATTTCCCTAGCTAGCTTGGCTTATACACTTTTTCAAAATATATTGGAATACAACTTACACGTGTATTTGTCCCTAATTAATCAAAATTACCTATGTAACTCATTTTTTATTTACACCTAATATCTATTCTTAAATTGTTAGGTGAGCTGTGAGCGTGTGCATGTACCTTATTTATAATACTAGTAAAAACAATTTCTTCAAAATATTACCCTAAAAAAAAAAAACAATTTGTTGAAAATATTACCCTAAAAAAACAAAAGAAAATGCAAATAGTAATGTGGATTGCAGTTGATGTGTAAATTAAAATAGTAAGGTGTGAACGATTACGTGACTAATTGTTTATTTCTAGAGTTTAACTTAAAAAAAAAAACTGTCCCTAATGCAACATCTTCCATTTTACATTTACTTATCTTTCTGAGGTTCACAATTTAATGGATAACCAATCATATAACAACTTTAACGTGGACAATGTCTAGCAGACCCTCTAGAAATAGAAGATATGCTAAATATTGTTTATTGATACGTCAGCTGGAATGTTAGATAGACATTAGCAGTGGAGTCTTTTTTTTAAATTATTTCTATTTTTCTGACGTGTCCATCAAATAAAAACAATTCAGCGTTACAGACGCTCTTAGTGCTTGTTTGACGTTTAATTACGTTTTGTGAATAATAATAATAAAAGTAGCTGTGATACACAAAAAGAGTTGATTTTAGGAAGGGACAAACCCTAAAAATAGAGTAAGAGAAGAGAAACAAGAAGATCTAAATCCTTGAAATGAATTTGATTTGTTTCACATCTTGGACTGATAATGCCAAAATTGCTGGTAAACCCTACTCTTACTCACTCTGCAATCCCTAAATTTGTTTTTCTCAAAATCAAACTTCTTTAATATTGGCCCCCATTTGCCTTAATTGTTCACCGACTCCCTCTTCTTTATCCCATTTCTATTTCAACTTTAAACCTCACCAAAACCCTACATTACACCTCTATTTTCCTATCTGAAATGACTCTTATTTAATTCTAATGACCGTTACCATTAAATTAATTGTGTTATTTGACTTCGTTTTCAAATTCAATTATAAAATCAATGGTTGACTTGATTCTTAGACTCATTCTAGATAGATGTGGAAGTTAAATATATAGAGCCAATCAAGGTTTGACCATTTTATATTTGATGGAGATTGTGGGATGTGAAGATTTCAAGTTTTTGATTCCTGCCAACCATATCACACTATTAGTACCTATTTAGTGAATTAGGAATGGTTACTCCTGCTATGTAGTCCATAATTTCATACACAAATATAATCCCACTTCTATTTTCCATAATTCCTGAGAAAAATTATTAATTTGACTAAATAATATTATATATAATACCTAATTTATTACATAACATTCAAATTACCTAATTTGAAGATTAAAAATTATTATTAGTTTGTATTATGAAGTTTGAATGTGATTTTTATTGTTTATGTAGTGTTTAGAGTTTAAATCTTGATTTTAATAATTAGAATTTATTATTTTTGTTGCAAGTTTAAGATAAATAAGTCCTAAATTAGTAATAATTTAAGTATAACATTTATTTTGATTAAAAATTTTATAATTCTCCTCGAACCGAATCCAGAATCGGACGGTAACAAAAGAACCGAATACCTAACCGGAACCGAAACAAAAAAAAAATTAGGAACCGTATCGGAACTAGAACCGATCATGTGATTCTGGGAAAAGTTTCTCATTTTAAAAGAACCAGTCAATTAGTACTGGAAAAGGTTCTTAAAAAGAACCGTCCTGAAACCGGTCCTGCACACCCTATAGCTAGTTTTTATTGATAAAGGTGCTAAATGTTGACTTAATTATTGGTTAGTTGTATAGATTAAGGATTTGAGAATTGGATATTTGAGAGGTTACGTACGTATCCTTTTATTACTTGAAAAGTCATTTTCATAAATTAGTGATTTAAAAGCAACATGTTTTACATCAAAAAAAATTTTTTCAAAAATTGATTTTATATATAAATACACGGTGCAAGAACAGAAGACGCGGTTTAATATCCAATGCTAATTGGTCTAAAAAATTTTACCGGCCTAATGCCTACCTACCGTTATTAGCTAATTAGTAGACTACCTTTATGTTCATCCATACAATAAATTATATATATATATATATATATATATATATATAGGGTAATACTAAGACATCTCAAACGAGGATAAAATGAAAAAAGAAAAATTAATTAAAATAAATAAATAATTTTATATTATTAAAAACTGATTTCCCGAAATAACCTTCTAATTTCCAAAACTGGAAGGATATGCAAGGAAAGATCAAAACAATTTCGATAGACATTTGAGTTCTGGATAAAATTCACAAATTTGCATAAATAAATTAATAGTTCATTGGCAAAACAGAAACAAATTTGTTTCTTGTATTGTTCTTCTCGCTCTTATAGCGAAGAAGCTATCATGCACACATGCGGAAACACGCTAATATAAAATTCAGATTTTCTTTAAAAACCACTAAAACACAGATGGATTGAAGTTAGGCAGCCTTTGAAACTTAATTTTTGCTGTCTTAAGTTAAGCTACAATGGAATTAATTATTATTGTAATAATTCCATCTTATATAAGAAAAATACTAGTAAGTTTCAGAACTATACAAGATTGCCCACCATTTTTCAGAGTCCAGGCAAGTAAAAATTTTAGAGAGAGAAACAAGTGAAAAAAAGTAGAGAGAGAAATTCCGAAAAAGCAACAAGCACCGATCATTAATCAACCGACAAGAAGAAGTTTTAGAGGAAACTCATCTCAAATCTTAGATTTTATTGATATGTTCTATTTTGATTTGTTCTTTAAATTCAGATATGTTTGTTTTTCTAATAATCTTTGGGCTGTTTCATTTCTTCAATTTGGAGTTTTCAAGTGGATTTTAGGGATTAAGCTTGTTTATTGGTCTTGGTTTTTGTGGGTTTTATTGGATTTGCAGAGATCTAAAGGTATTAGCTTCTTTTTAGTGGGTGTTTTTATGAATAAATGTTTTAATCTATTATTTATGATTTGGATGATGGATTCTATCATATTATGATCTACCCAATTTTCCAAGTAATATTTTCGTATATATAAAAAAAAAAAACTTTATAGTAGTATGAACAACTTCTACTACTTTATAGTTATCTATTAATTAAAATTTAAAAATAAAAATTTAAACATAAAGGATATTTTAGTATTTAAAATAACATTTATAAATTTATATCAATTAAATTTCAATATATTTAATAAATCCTAAAATACCCTTGTTTAAAACGTCTCAGTTTGAGATAAATATATTTATTGTTTCAAAATATATGGTCCTATTTTCAAGTGTCCTAAAAGTTACTGACTAACTGTTTTGTAATTTATTTTACCAATTAAAATATATGTGATGTTATATAAAACCACAATAAGGACCTATTAGTTAATTTGACCAATCCTCAAGGACGTTTTAGTAATAATCCCTATTTTCAATTTATATGCAAATCATGTAGTAGTATTTTAATATATAATAATTAGGGAGAGGAGAGGGAGACAATCAAATCTATGTGATTTGATTTAGTTTAACTTTAAAGTGTTCCTCATACCCCACAATATATTCCAAAGAGAATCATAATGCTTAGTTATCATTGGAATATCTTTTGGTTTAATTTGGTTATAATGACAAAGTTGTTGTCTTGCATTCTTAATAATCATTAGTAGGGAGGAGCATTCGGTCAGAATGGTTAATTAAATTACAAAATATGAATTTATATTCTTCATCCGAATTACTCGAATTTACCATTTATCTGATTAACCGAATTAAAAAATTATTTTTAAATTATCCGATTGGCCGAACCGAGTTATTCGAATAATCCAAATTATTTGCTCACCCCTAAGAGATAGAATTAGAGAAATTAAAATTATACATTTCATATCAAAACGATAGAGTTCTAGATTTCGGGTAATTAGGCTAATTCGGCTAAAATTCATTTTACTTGAATTTAACCGAATTATCCGAAGTTTTTATAACTTTTAACCAAATTACCCGTTTAACATTTGTTGGTCGAAACGAATTAACTGATCTATCCGAATTACCTAAATTATTTGCTCAACCCCTAATCATGAGATTAAGCTACTTTGTGGAAAGCCTATTTTTATTTATTAATATAAATATTGCCTAAACAATCCTTGAATAATGGAAGAATACCCTAAACATTTGGGCAATTTTCAAGAATCAGTATAAATTAGCATCATATCCCACTTGTTTTTTTGAAATATAGATTTTGAGGTGTTTAGTTTAGTTGTTTCATTCATGCAGCTGCTAGAGGTTAGGAACCCAAAAGTTAGATGTTAGATGTTAGGTGTAACATCCTAATTCTTGAATAACATAAATAACTTAAAGGATTAAATTGTAGTTTATCAAAAAAATATTAGATTAAATGAAAAATAAATTATATTAAATTATTTTATGAAAAATTTATTTAATTGAATGTTTAGAAAATAATGAGATTAAACAAATGAGTATTTTGAGTATAAATTTGCTAGGTTTTGAAAATCGGTTAATTTTTACCACATCGGGTAAAACAGTAAATTTAAAATTTATCCTAGTTAAATAGTAAAATATTAAACCAAGTATCAATATGATAAAAATGAAGTAAACTTTAAATAAACCCTTAGGCAATGGTAAACTCTTGTAAACAAAGATACATCTATTTAATTTAATTTGAAAATTAAGTAAAAATTTAGTAAAATCAAGTAAATTAAGTATCAAATGTACAACTAAAATTCAGATTTCTTTAGAGACAAACTTATATATATATTTGTGACATTTTTATCACATATTAAAGACATAATTTGAAGGGTTTACAATTAAATAAAAAATATTGATAAAAATGGATTAAAAAGTAAATTATAATTAAATTTTAACACAAGTAAAATTTAAATCTGTCACGTACCATAATTGAAGTAGAATTATTGATGAAACTAGTGGGAAATAAGTGGGAGACAAGAAATGAAATTTAATTTGGTATTTAGTGAATTTGTCAAAAAGTAAATAGTAAATTAAAATAATTGAAACTAAAATACAAAAATTAATAGTATAATCTGGTCTATAAAATGACCCCTAACCTCTGAAGAGTCATTAGAATGTCTAAAATTTCGGGTAGACATAAAAAATTGAGAGAAAACACAAAATAATTCCGAATTGCCAAATCTGCCAGCCAGCCACCCAGAGGCCTGTCGTTCGGCGTGCTGGTGCGTGTCATTTGGCGAGGTGTGCGAGCGAGGCAGGCATCGTCTGGCGGGCAAGGAAGGTGTCGTTCGGCGGGCTGCAGAGCCTCGTCTGGGAGCGTGCCTTGGCAAAAAATTCCGATATGATCCTTCAAGTTTTCTTCCGTTTTCAATTTCGTCCCTCCGCCCATATTCTTCTTAGGTAATTGACCCTCAAACTTAATTTAGCCCTTCATCTCAGTCCAAATCAGTTAATAAATTAATAAATTAAGTTTAATTTTGAAATTAAATATTTTTG
>CATIWJ010205041.1:0-20319 GCA_949640765.1 Croton laevigatus | reverse complement strand
TTTTCGATTTCAAATTATAGTTTAAATACTAAAATAGGCAATTTATTTCCAATGGAATTGTAAAAATAAAAATGGTTTGTTGACCAATGTCAAAATATTTGTTATAAGTTGTGATCCCTCTTTTAATATCTTTTTACAAGTTACCCAAATTCAAATAAATCTAATAAGTTTTCCTAAAAAATCTAATTAGTTTCTTAAAAAATCTAATTAGTAAATGTATGGTATTAATTACAAATAAAATCTAACTAGTGATATTTGTGAGGCGTTTGATTCAAAGATTGTTGCAAGAAAGTGAATGAGGAAGTTAAATTTTTTTTATTGTTTCAATTTATGGTTCCAACTTTCCTAGAAAAGTTGAATTCATAATTATGTGATTTTGGTAGCTACTTTCTTATGTACATGAAAAATCGTATCAAATTATGAAAAAGTTGAATTCTTGAAATATGTATTAAAATAAAATTTTGATTTTAATTCTACGTATTTAATCAATTTACTAGAAATTTTTATTTCTAACCAAGCACAATAATTCAATTTTATATCCTTAACTTTTCCGAAAATCTACTTTTCTAGGAAAATAATTCTTCTTGGAAAAATTGAATTTTGATAACCAAATGGCCCCATAGAATACAAATTGCCTCCAACTCCATTCACAAATCTAGATTTTGTAAATTATTACGAAAAAAAAAAAAAAATTTGAGTTGTATTTAATTGGAAAGCCTTTCCTCATAAAACAATACACCAAACCAAATCGAAGTTTAGAAAAAATGAGATAGGGTATTCATAACACAAATTCATTCACAAAATATTATATGCTTTATTAAGTACGTTAAAAGTTAATGAATAAAATTAATTAATGAATAAAATTAAGTAGTTTAGCACGTCTTGATTTAGTAATAAGTGCATTTACGATTTTAATATGTCATCTGAGTTTCAAAAGTTTGTTTTAAGTGAAAAAGAACTACCCACTTCTAAATTTACATAATTTTTAAGAATCTAAATAAGATTCCGAAAAACGAAAAGGAAAAAAAACGTGCAATAAGCTTATTAACATTATTATATTTTATTTTATTGTTTCCAAAACTAAAGGGGGAAAATAAAAAATAAATAATAAAAAAAAGCTTGGGCCTCATCATGCAATCGCTGTATAAAGTAAAAACCCTAACTCAAAATTGGCCTTTTTTTTTTCTTCTGCTTTCTCTCTTCTTCACTCGATTGAGCTTCGAGGTACGTCTTCTTTCTTTCTTCCTCTTACTCCCCCTTCTTCTTCTTCTTCTTCCATTTTATTGTATATTCTTTTATGATTTTTTCTTTTCCTTATTGTTTGTGCTTTTGCAGTATTTGATTTCACTACGCTCGTCGTTTTCTTCTTTAATTATCTTCTTTCGGGCGCTCATAAGGCAAATCTTTCTACTTCCCCTTTTTAATTTTATTGAATAGTTAGGGTTTTTGTTTTATTTTGTTCTCTTTTTCGTTGGTGTAAGCAGGAGGGGATCGAAATTTATGCTCAATTTGTATGATTTGTTATTGCCCTATTTTGGATTTTGAAGATTTTTTTCGGATTTGGGAATTTGTGGGTTTAGGGTTTGTTTTGATTAGTTTGCTATTTTATGTTTTTGGAACTTAATATCTTGTGCCCCTCAAATTTCTAGGTCATGGGTGTTTGGAAAGATGAAACCTTTATATGGGTATCTTAACATTTAAGGATTTTTCTGTATTACTGAATTAAACAGTTGCATGAACTGTGGAATGAGGTTTTAGTTATTGACCTAGTACTGTTTAGGGTTGAGATGTGAATACTGTCTGCATTGTTGTTGATAGAACTCTCTACGTTGATGCTTCACTTTTTTATGCTCAAAGATATCCTGAAATTACTTCATTCTTTATGAAACTGAATCATCAAATTACAATTTTATTGACAACTTGATGAGTTACTTGCTCACTATTTTTTTTCTGTGGCATTTTCTTTGTTAGCTTCATCTGTTCCCCTCATTGGCTGAAATTATGCTTAGATTGTTTCTTTTTTATTCATTGATGGCAATCTTTGTTTTGTGCAGGGAGCTCCTGTAGGACATGCTGATTTAGTCTAGCACATTTGTCTTGTATACAAATTTTTTACTAAAATTTTTGGATATATTAGCTGCTAAAGGAAAAATGGCCAACTCACTCCCTGGTGATTCCTCTCATCATGGTACAAACCTGCAAAAGTATTCTCAGGAAAAACCAGAGGAAGGTGGCCGTTGGTATTTTTCTAGAAAGGAAATTGAAGATAATTCTCCATCTAGACGAGATGGTATAGACTTGAAGAAGGAGACTTATCTACGGAAATCTTACTGTACATTTCTACAGGATTTGGGCATGAGACTCAAAGTGTGAGTTCTAAATTTTAAATTATTCTCCAAAATTCTCTATTCAACTCAATACTTTTGTTTCGGTTTTATATATATTCTACCATTTTTGGCAAGGTTGGTTTGAGATCTACTTGTCATTTGCGTCAATTTATCGTTATAAATCATTTCATATTGTGCGTTTGAATGAGCACATGAATGCAGTAGCTCCGGCTAACTTTTGTTTTTGCATGAAATAAATAGCAAAATATTTTGAATAAAGTAAAAAAAAAGGGTTTCCTGACCAGAGAGTGCTAAGTTCTAAGAAGAGTTAAACTTGTCATGTCATTTTCTAATTGAATGGGTTAGAACAAGTTATGCTTATCCTAACTCTATTTTCTTCCTGAGAAAAGAGTTAATTATATAACAAAGCTGGTATTTGGAAATAGATGATAATGAGGATCATTTTCGTTAGAGCTTCACTAAAAATTTATTCTTTACAAGTCTGATGAAAAAGGTGTTGTATGGTCACTTTGTTTAGAACAGCCTATGAGTATAAACCATAGATAAGACATTGGTTGACCCAATTTTTTGGTCAATCATCTCATGCAGCATCACTGATGGACCATGGACAATGCACTTACTTGGACTGTCAATCTTTATTGTTTCTCCTGTTCTTCTGATGCTCCATCAAAAGATTACTGTCTGCTCTGCTTGGGATATTTGTCCTTTATTGTGCTTTCATATGATTGTGATGCCTCATCATTCGTTATTTCCTTTACATTGACCAAGAACTGTGAACCAAATAATATCTGGTAGATTCAAGTCTTGAGTCTTGACTACTGACCTGCATGGAGCTTGGAAAAACCTAACATGAAACAGTATTTTGTTGCACATATTATTCACTTGTATCTTCCATGATGAGGAACAATTCAGTAACTAGCAATAAGCAGTTGTTTGACACCATTGGCCATCTTGAGAGTGAAATGTTGACTTCATAACTTTAAAATTATTATTATGTAACCAATTTAAATATGTTTTTCTGAATAGCCTGGACAATTGCTGATGATTAACAGTTTTGACCATTCTCTATATACCTCCCTAGCGCATTTGCTCTGATGAGATTGCTCTGAACATTATTACACCTGACTATTCTATATTAGATATACCCACTTTGTCTCCTCCAATCCCCACCTCTTTCATTGAGTGTCTCCCAGCTTACTGAATGACAATTAGTACCAACCCTTACCCATTCGAGGTTCATTCCTAGTCCATTTCTCACCCATCTTATCACATTTTGTTTCAACTTAAAGATATTTTTGCAAGTGCCGTTGCTAGTAGGTGGCTTTTTGCCACCCTTATCCTGATCCATTGATGGCTTGTCTTACTATTGGTTTATTGCAAGGTGAATTTTCACTACTTTATGTGTAGTTAAGTATGGCTATTGTATTCATGTTTGCTGGCTTGGCTTGATGAGTCTTGAATTTCTTAAAATGCAGGCCTCAGCTAACAATTGCAACAGCAATAATTTTCTGTCACCGATTCTTTCTTCGGCAATCCCATGCAAAGAATGATAGAAGGGTGGGTTTTTGCTGTTAGTTTATTAATTATGAGAATTCTTCCCTCTGCTTTTAAATTGTTATTTAGGTGAAGCATTACAGTAAATGGCTAGCATGTGTTGTATCCAATTTCCATGTCTTCTTTTAAGTTCTTTTGCTTGCAAATCCCTTTGATTTGCATTGAAACAACCTTTCCTTGTATTTATAAAAGGCTGATAAGTAGATTTAAGAAGATTACCGATATAGTATTTAATCCCACTTGAAATATATTTCAGACTATTGCCACTGTGTGTATGTTTCTTGCGGGGAAGGTGGAGGAGACTCCTCGCCCACTAAAAGATGTAATCCTGGTTTCTTATGAAATTATACATAAAAAGGATCCTGAAGCTGTTCAAAGGATCAAACAAAAGGTAGTACATCTCCTTGGCTTGTGATTTTTGATTTATATATTGCCTGTGTGATTTTTTTATTCCACATTTCTCCCTGTGACCCAAAACAATTTGCTTTGCTTCTGTCTCTTTTGGTCATCACTTTGAACCTAGAGCACTCGTAACCCTCGGTCAGTTGCCCAAAGGAGTTATTAGTGAACCTGGCTTAAATCCCAAAGCCTACAGCATGTTTCTCTCTCCTTCCAGACTACTCTGATAATCAATTTGCTTTCTGTATTTCTTTGTAGCTTCATTACATAAAGATTCATAATGAGCTTTGTTGGGATTTTACTTTCCATTCTTCTCAAGTTTTTTTTTTCTCCCCTACTATCTATGATTCTGTATCATTATTAGTTTTTATATCTTGCTTTGTCATTTATGTATCTATGTGTATGTTGCAGGAGGTATATGAACAGCAGAAAGAATTAATTTTGCTTGGCGAGAGGGTTGTACTCGCAACTCTGGGTTTTGATCTAAATGTGCAGCACCCATATAAACCTCTTGTTGATGCAATAAAGAAATTTAAGGTTGCTCAAAATGCCCTTGCTCAGGTCGCTTGGAATTTTGTGAATGATGGGTACGATAAGTTGCGTATTTTATTCTATATACACTTCTTTTATTGTCTCTTCTTGATTGGGGAGATGCCGCATGCAGACTGCGCACATCTCTTTGCTTGCAATTTAAGCCCCACCACATTGCGGCAGGTGCCATTTTTCTTGCTGCAAAGTTTCTCAAAGTAAAGCTTCCATCAGATGGCGAGAAAGTCTGGTGGCAGGAGTTTGATGTCACCCCGCGCCAATTGGAGGGTTGGTATTCTCATTTCTGTTAATTGTATGTGGGTGTTTTGTCTACAAATCATTGTCATTAAGAGTTACATGTGTGCATGTCCTTCTTTAAAGCATGTTCCTTCCCTCCCTCCCTCCCATAATTCATCGTCCAGTGGCAAAGGCCAAGATGGCTGGTGCACTGAGAGGAGTGTTTCAAGCCGGAGGTGATCTAAACCCCATGATTGCCATAATGGTCTTGTAAACTTTCTATAGTACCCTTCGCATTCAGTAATCTTGGCTTAACCTGGATGAACTTCTTGCAGAGGTGAGCAATCAAATGCTGGAACTGTATGAGCAGAACCGACCTTCAACTAACAATGAAGCTGAAGGAAGCACTGTAGGTGGGACGACTAATCAAGCTGCATCAAAAGTTTCGTCTGGAAAGGATGAACACACAACTATTAGAGATACTTCTTTGAGACCTGGAACCTCGAAATCAATATCGATTGCAGATAATCGTGGTGGGGCTGTGAAAACCACCCATGTTCAAGGTAATGAGCATGTAAGTGGAGAGGTGTTAAGTGCCTCTGATCACAATGCTGATGATGAATCCACAGATTATGTAGACTATGGAACAGACACTGTGCCTCGCCATGAAAATACCGGGGATGCTCAAACCACAATTAAATCTGCATCTTCACATGGAAAGGATGACCAGGATAGGAATATTGGGAGAAATGACCTGGATAGGAGTATTGGGAGAAATGAAATGAATGAAGCGGGGGAGTTAAAAGACAAACATTTTGGTCGAAATCTAGAAAATAGGGAAGGTACAATAGGTCAGTCACCCCAAGATGCTATTAAAAAACTCGACAGAGACAAATTGAAGGCAGCTATGGAGAAACGTAAGAAGTCTAGAGGTGATGTGGCCCGGAAAACTGACTTCTTGGATGAAGATGATCTCATTGAGAGGGAGCTGGAGGCTGGTATTGAACAAGCAGCGGAGATTGAAAAGAATAAGCGGGACAGGAGGCAAAGCTGGTCTAAACCCTTGGACAGGCAAGAACAAGAGAACTCGCATCATGAGAAACATCAAGAGGATTCAGGGGATGGTGAACGTCCAGTAATGAAGAGGGATTTCAACAGTATGGAGGAAGGTGAAGTTCCTGATGACATTGACCAGGGTTTCCATTCGCCTAAATCAAGCAACCGTAAGCGGTCATGGAGCCCACCCGATAAGGTGCCTGAGAGCAAGCATCGAAATAATAACCACGACTACTTGGATGATCGTAACAGGATGAGCCGGCTTGGTTATGTTGATAGAGATCATAAAAGGCATGTACCTGAAAACCATGTTTGAGGGGCTGTCTTTCCCTGGAGATTAATTATATGGTAAAAGTTGGCTATGGATGATTGTAGTTTCTCTTATGGCAAAGTGGGTATCATATAGTGAGAGCATAACAATACTGCGGTATGAACAATGGAGGGCATGTTGTTTGACTTGATTATTTGGACTAAAACTTCCATATCATTTATAAGAAAATGGAAAATGCATCGATCGAGTTTCTGTTGGAATGTTCTTGTTGGGGGCGATCATCATTGATGTATAATAATGATAATTTTGTAGAGAATTATGATGATCATCCAGTAAAAATGTTGTTGGAATATTCAGACATTCGTTGATGTCTGTTGTTTTTTAGTTAAATTTTTGAAATTTACCATAGGTGTTAAAACAGTTATGGTAACTTTTTGCAGTTAGTTGCAAAATTTCCTCTGGTTACTGCATTAACGTTTGAAATTGCATAACTTGTATGTATCCAGCTTAGCTGTCATGGCAGGAAAAAAAAAGGGGCTTAGCTCTGACCAAATCATCGTTTCAAATTAGTGGAAATAGAAACTGAAAAACCTAAAGAACCAATGAAGTTCAACCCATTTTTCAGAATAAACCTAGCAAAAATTTTATAACAGCTTAAATAAAATTTCCGAAAGATTTCAGGTTTACTTAGAGGACTTGCATACAAAGATATCAAAAAGGCATGGAGCTGATGTGAGCGTTACAGACAGTAATTACTTAAAGCAACTGGAGAGAAACCATAGAACCAAGCTTCAGCAAGCTATCTAAGACTTTCATCTTCTTCGATCGCTCCTATATGCCTGCCTTCTGTCACGATCATGTTCATGATCATTAACACCTTCTCTGTGTCTGTGCTCTCGCACTTCTCTCCTGCCTTTATGCTCATCGTAATTTCTATGACTTGGTTCATCCCTTCTATCTCGTTTGTCACCATCTATATACCCCCTTTTATGATTGTGGCTATCCTCGCCTGCTGTTTTCTTTCTATAGCCTTCCCTCCCATCTCTATGATCTTCAACATCAGAACTTCTCTTTCTGTAATCTCGGTCATATCCCCTGTCATCAGCTCGATCCTTTCTTCTATCAATTGGCTCCTCATGATACCGACTCATTTTCCTTTCCCGATGTCCATCATCATCATCATCCCTGTGTCCCTTAGTTTCTCTGGGCCTGTCCCTTGGATCTTTCTTCTTTTCTTCATCCCTGTGTTTTAGATCTTCCAAACTTCTCCCATATACCTTGTGTGAGTTGGGTCTCTCCTGATAGCGGCGTCCATCCCTCTTTTCTCTTCTTGGGCTTTTTGGAGTTTCTTCATCAAATATCATTTCGTATCTGCAAAGCTTCATATCAGCTCAATGCTTTCTTGTTATACGTGACACAAATAGAGAGAGATACGCAAGATTCAAGATTCCAAACCTAGAGTTATTACTTCCGCCTCGCTGCTGGTTATCATCCTTTAGAACGTACTTTGGATGTTGCTTGGGGCCATCTCCTCCTGTGCAATCCTTGGCTATGTGATCAGTAGCACCACATTTAAAACAACCCCCTCCTCCTGCAGCCATGAGTCAAAATATGAAATATTAAAATTATGTTACATTTTATTGAAAAAAAAGGAACAAAATAGAGAACATACAGCAACCAGCACATACAACACAGATATATCCAATCTTACCTTTACCATTCTTGTTGCCTTTGTTCCTATATTGAGACCATAGTTTAGAAACACTTTGACTAAAATCCACATGTATCCTTCTATCGTCAATTAAAGCATTATCCATCTGCCATATAACATAAAATTAAAATCAACCAGGTTTGTAAACCGTGTTTCACAATTAATACAAATAACTAAATGGCCACACCTGTTGTCATCCAACAAAAAGAAATATATATATAATTTTAATTTAAAAAAGATGAGAACTTTACAATAACTATTTTGTTCTTCTTAAAGTTCAGTGAGTTTTGTACCCACTCTTTATGCATCGTAACCATCCTTAACACAAGAATAAACACTGAGACTGAGATCAGAAAGGTTGACACTTGGGCCGTTGAAAACTAGACGAGAAAACAGGTACTTGTGTTTCATATAATGTTGAAAGTAAAAAATACAAGAGAAACTTTAAGTAATCTATGCTTACTACTCTTTCTCCTAAATAATCATGTTTATTTTTTAGTAAAGTTGTAACAACATACTCTTTCGTCAAACTATAGAACCAAATGGACATATATGTAGATAAAGGGAACAAATGCACCACTACCAGCAACAACAACAAGCCTTAGTCACAAACAAGTTGGAATCGGCTGTATGGATTTTCTATCAATTAACCTCAACACTATAAAATAAGTAAGTAACACGGGAACAGATGCACCAAGAAAATAGCATGTTCTGAAGAAACAATCATACCTTGAAATAAGCCTGTTCACAAGCCTCTTTGTCCTCAAACTCTGGATTACAAAATTAAAGCAGGTTCAATTTGCTAATGAACAAACAATGCAAGCATATGCAAAAGATAGCATCACAGAAATTACATAACACCTCCGGTTTGATCACTGAGCATCAACAGAAAAGAACCATACACTCCATAGAGACATACTAAGTAAAGCATCTATACAGTAGTAACAAAGCATGTGGGATGAAGAGTAGGACAATGTTGAGAATGACGATGCAATAGCAAATCTTTACCATGGAGGAAAAATTAACCCTAGTATTTGCTTGCTTGCAAATCATCCAAAAACTAGAACTTTACTCTGAAATTATAAGTTTAAACTTTAAATTTCTCAATTAAATACCAATATATTTTACATAATGTCCAAAAGAAACAATTATTTTCAGCCTATCCTTCCAGAAATGTAACATCATATGGCCATTTTGACAAAAAGTACATGCAAGAAAATGGACAAACTGTGAGAAAAAATGAAAAAAAGAATGCACATACCTATAAATGCATAACACAAACTATCTCCAGTCTTGAAATCACGGATTACTTCAGCCCTGCCATCATTCACACATGGTAAGAATATGTTGCTGTTACATATGCTAAATAAACTAGTTCTAAAAAAAAATCGAATAACTCACGATGTAACAGTTCCGAATCGTGAAAAGATTGTATGCAAGTCCTCATCCTGCAATAAGAAAAGGGAATAATTCCAAGGCTTTAAGGGAACAGACTGCAGTATCTCTATCACAAAAGAAGATAAACACACACTCACTTCCGTAACTGGATTAAGTTTACAAACAAAAAGAACATTATCTGGTGGTTTTATCTCAGCATCAGGAATGTCCCCGATCTGCAAAACAAAGAAATTAAAATAATGTGATTCACACAGAATTCTAGACAGAAAATTATACCCAGAAGAACAAAAAGCAGGGATCAAAATATTTGTTTAGATGCTTACACTCTCAAGTACAACTGCACTAGAATGAGCTTCCTTTGCTCGAATAACCTCCTTAAGCTCTTCTGTACCTAGTTGCTCATCCATAGGCACCCAATCATCTTCAAGCCGCACCTCATCATCAACCTAGATATAATATAGGTAGGTTGCCGTACAATCAAAACCCAGATGATTAAAACAAAGAATTCGCAGAAGACACACTCCAATATGAATCAATTATTACCTCATCCTTTGGTTTTCCTTCTGGAGAAGAATCTGGAATCAACTCTGCTAGTTGAGAAGGGTCATCAAATGGATCATCAAGTACATAGGTGTGTTTGATTCTATCCAAATATAATATGCATGTCACAAAAATGAACACAAAGTTAGGAGAAATAGTAAATCAAAAGTAGAAGAATGGCAAACCGGATATTTTTGAATGGCCGATTTTTTTCATCAACATAAGCTTCATTTATCCTTGTCAAAGTTTCAAGCCCTTCTGCTACCTCTCCAAAGACCTGTATTGATGTGCATTTTCTCAGGTCTCATAAAAACATTATGGCAAACAAATGAAAACTAGAAACTTCCTGAAATGTTCCAAGTTAAGAAAGAGTAATCATTCTTTGTCCAAATGCATTTCCTCCTAAAGGTAGTTTCAATGATTGAAAAAGCTGATCCAATTTGGATACTTACAGTATGCTTCTCATCAAGGTAATCCAGACTATCTCGCAATGTGAAATAGAACTGAAATCAGAACAATCAAACAAGCAGGATTAGAAAAAAGAGAATAACTAACATAATTTCCTTTTAAAATACATATAGGAGAAAGAAAATGGCACTATGGAAATAAGAAACTCTCAAACCTGTGAAGCATTCAAATTCTCTCCAGCACTGGCCATTGCAACAGTTCCTGTCTTTGAATGTTTCAAATCATGATGGATTTCATCGCTGAAAAATCGAGCCTGATCACCGTACAAAAACCTGAAATGAAAGAATAAGCAAAGGACTTAATATCATAAAAAATACAGAAACAATACAACTTTATTGCTCGGGATTAAAAAAAAAATTATCTAAATTTAAAACCCCTAAATTTCAGATAAAACAGTGGCATTCATGAATCTCTTACTTGTAAATTGAATCCCCACCAGCTCCAGTACCAGTAGGGTCGCCGGTCTGTGCAGTAAAATCCTTCTGAATCGTGTGAAATAAGCAACCATTATAATACTTAATCCTGGAGAATCGAAAAGTTAGGTAACTAATTACTAATCAAATTGATTACTCAATAATTAAATTCACTACATCCAGAAATCCACTTACTTGCAAAGCTTCAAGAAGTTCTTGCAGGTCAAGGGGCACTTTTCTGTAAATAAATCCACAACTACGTCTCCTAAGCTCGTTGTTATTAGAACCGACATCTTCTATCTGATTGGCAACCGAGAAAATACCAGAAAATTTAAAAACAACTCGAAGGAAGACGATATATACATTTTCCGTCCCTTCCCTTCGACTCATTTGACATGAATTTGGGTTAAATACCGTTACCTATAAAAACCCGGAACCGACCCATTCATGAAAGTCGATTATGATTAGCGGCCGATTTCAGTTAGGCCCAAGTAATTTTTGGGCTTGACCGGCTCAAACTGAGGTCTCAAACTTACGCGCCCATTTGGAGGGAAACGTAAACCTTCCAAATTTGAAAAACGGAGAATTTAATTTTTATTTTATATATATATATTTTTAAATTATAAACAGAAACCTTGGGTAACTAAAAGCATATTTCTTTATCTACCAAAAAAAACCAAAATTTCAATTTATTAATTAACAATTTCCTTCTTCGGTTGTTCGTGAGGCAGACGGCCGAGACACGGCGGTTGTTAGGTATGTCGGAGCACGGGAGTGTCGGTGGCAGAGCGCCGGAATTTCACTTACCTGATGAGATACTAGCTGTAATACCGATGGACCCTTACGATCAGCTAGATCTGGCTCGTAAGATAACGTCCATGGCAATTGCTTCGCGCGTGTCCAAGTTGGAGACGGAAATGGGCCGTATGAGGCAAAAATTGTACGAGAAGGATCGAACTATATACGAGCTTGAGGAGAAAGTTTCGCACATGCAACGCGCATACCAGGAGGCGGAATCTCAGTTGAAGATTACTCTTGATGAAAATGTAAGCTACAATTCAATTAAATTGAAGGATTTTTTTGTTACTAACGTTAGGATAAATTTGTACTGATTAAAGTAAGCTGTATCAGATTTTTAGGGTTTTTGTTAGTTCTATTGCTTATTGGAGGAATTCTGTAACATATTAATTGAATAAAAAGAAAAAGATATAATCTTTAAAAACTGAGATAGCAGACTTGTTTTGTTGCATTGCTAGAAAATTGCTAATTTCAATGCAGATTTCCAAAAAAGTGGATAACTATTGAGCTCAGTGCTCCAATTTTTAGCACTGAGTGTTCATTGCCATAGTATTACTAAGAGACAAAAGGGTTTTACTATAAATAGTTATTTGGACAAAAATAGAATATATTGTAAGTAAGGCGTATTTAATTTTTTCTCCATTAATTGTAAAAATCAAATAAATCATTAACCTGTGAATTTCATATTCTATTTCTTTAATTATTAACTTTGATAGTTGTTTTACTTTAATGTAGGTGAAACTCTCAATTGAAAGGGATTCCTTTGCGATGAATGTGAAGAAACTCAGCCGTGATTTGGCAAAGGTGAGGTTCAATGTTCATCTGTAATGGTTTTATCGTTTTGTTGCCTATGTAATGCTAGTTTAGAAAGGTGCAATTGCCCAATTATGTATGGGGAAGATCCTTCAGATGTCTTCTTGTTTTCCTAGTGCCTCTTGATTTAGGCTCGCTTTTCCAGTTTCTGTTGCACAAGACAATTGCCTTGTCTATTATTAGAGAAATCACTTGATAACTGGAAGGTTATTTATCTCATCCCTCTAGCTTTTCTTTGTTACCTGATCTTTAGAGAAATCACTCTGTAGTTATCTGCTTTATCATTTTGATAACTGGAAGGTTCTTTATCTCATCCCTCTAGCTTTTCTTTGTTACCTGATCTTTCAAATTCTTTCTTTTATTGTATGACATGTATTACTTACATTTTCTATCCGTTTATACTATATCACAGTTTATTATTTGGATCTTTATACTAAGTGGCTCAATTGTATGGAATCTTATTCTTATAATTCTGTCACTACAAGCAAGGATTAACATGTTTGAGTTTTGACAGTTGGAGACATTTAAGAGACAACTGATGCAATCACTGAATGATGATAATTCATCAGTAAGATGCCATATCTAACAATTACTGTTCATTTTCATTTTTTAATTCAAGTATTCAGTTCTTATTCTTCATCTGAAAATTTACTTAGCATCTGTGCCATTTATTTATTTATTTTTTATCTGGGGACATTAATGTTTCTTTCCAACTTAAACACAGGCTGAGACTGTTGATATTGGAACTTGTGATCAAACTCTTCCCAAAGCCTATTCTGATAAAGGTACTTGATGAAGCTTATGAATCAATTATTGCTATAAAATTGGGGTTATACTCCAAGGTTGACTGTTTTAGCCTTCACAAGCTGCAGGACCAAGCCTTGAAAAGAGCTTGTTCCTGCTTAACTGCTGAACAGCAGAATGTGGCCAAATGATTATGCATACTTTCTTTTTCTTGTTCATAGAGTTTATTTGTGTCATTTATCTTTTCATGCTACATTTTGATGATTTTATTTGTAATTTGTTACTCCAGATGAGAAAACGAATGGCTATACGATCCATAATTCTTATAGTGGCTCTACCGACACAGGAAACACAACTGATGATGGTATTGGACTGATCTCTTCTTTTTATATTCTTGTGATGATTGCAACTCTTGTTAGCTTCTGTTTTGGTAATATTTCATTAATCTGATATTTTGTTTTGTTTGAAAAATTGCTATATTTTGTTTTGTCATGTGTCATAAATCCCATTCCTGAAAGTTCAGACAATTGATAGCATATTGATTATTGACACATTTGATATGCAATAGTTTTTTGTTCCCTAAAAAAAGCTTACTTGAAATTTGTACCTTGGAATTATCTAACATTGAGCAGTTGAGCTTCGTGTAGTGTATCTTCATTAACAAGCGGCAAGTGTGTTTCCTTCACTCAAATCTCACTATAAATTTAGTCAAGTAACTAGATTTCTTTTTGTGGATTGGTTGACAATTGACATGAGTCAATCCTATTCTGGTGTATGAGAATTTTTTTAATTCTGGTAGTAGGACCAGAATTTGAACTTCATATTTTAAAGGGCTGATGTTGCACCAATTTTGTGATCAGAAAACAGTAATCTGTGCCAGGCTTATTTCCTTTTTGAATGCATGAACTGTTATAGCGGGGGTATTTTTAAAATGGAGATTAGGGCTGTAAATGAATGAAGCTGCTCGCGAGTGGGTTGGTGCATGGCTCGTTAAATGTTCGTTCGAGTTCGTTCGTCAGCTAAACGAGCCGAGCTCGAGCTCAATAATCGAGCTCGTGTAATAAACGAGCCGAGCTCTAATATGCTCACGAATAAACGAGCATGTTCGCGAGCTGTATCGTTTATATGTAAACGAGCTCTAGCTTGCGAACGAGCTCGAAAAGGCTCGCAAACAGCTCAAACAGGCTCGTGAACGACCTCGAGCTCCCGAATAGGCTCATGAACAGCTCTTAATGAGCTTTCGAGCTCGAGTTCACGAGCTGAGCTCAAGCAGCTCGAAAATTATCGAGCTCACGAGCCGAGCTCGAGCTTAAATTAGAGCTCGTCAAATAAACAAGCCGAGCTCAAACATGCCAGTGTTTGGTTCAGCTCGGCTCGTTTACAGCCCTAATGGAGATATATTGCAAGATTGAGACCTTTGATTGTATTTTAAGATTTACATGATTTTCTGTAATCATATGGGCAACCTTTGTATGTTAATTTAACTATAAGCTTGATTTTGGGCGAACAGCTTCAAGACCTGCTGGGCAAATATTTTCAATTACTCCGTATATCACGCCGCGGTTAACGCCAACCGGAACTCCAAAAATCATTTCCGCTAGTGTATCCCCTAGACGTTATTCTGCTGCTGGATCTCCTCACAGAACTTCTGGAACAATATCTCCAGTAAAACCTCATCATGATGGACGGACTGTACTTCCTGCATGGTACCCATCAAGCCAGCAATCATCTGCTGCAAACTCGCCACCGCGTGGACGGCCAATGCCAGGTATATTGAATTATTTGCTAATAATGATTTCAAAGGTGAGTTTTGAGAATCAGTATCAATCTTTTTGTTACTATTTGTTTGTTCTGATAATTCATTTTGCTGTCGTAGACCATGTTCATGGAATTTTATGTTGTTTCTGCTCAATATTTTGCTTCCCAAATCCCATCTGACCTTGCATGTTTTTAATCTGGAAAATTCTGCAGCACGCACTCCACGAGTTGATGGAAAGGAGTTCTTTCGTCAGGCTAGGTGATTTCTCATGTTCCTGTATAACGAGTATTTAATAATTAGTGATTTGAACCTTTCTGTTGACTGATTTTGAGAATATTTGTAATTAGGAGTCGACTATCATATGAACAGTTTAGTGCATTTCTGGCCAACATCAAGGAACTAAATGCTCAAAAGCAAACTCGAGAAGTAAGCACTGAATCCTTAAATTGTGATATATCATATATGTTTGAATCACTGTGGATGAAGCTAGCAGCAACTATACTTTTCTTTTAATCTTCCAGGAAACTTTAAGGAAAGCAGAAGAAATATTTGGGATGGATAACAAAGATCTTTATTTATCATTCCAAGGATTGCTTAATCGTAACATACATTAGACCCTAAACCCCTGGTTTAGATTTGTTTAAATAGGTAAGCTTCTATGTGCTGTGCTCTTTTTCATCTGGGCAGCTGGGCCTTTTATTATGCACCATGGATTTCTTCGTGTCAAACTGAGATGTAAATTAAGACCCTATGGCTTGATTTTTTATCTAGTATAGATATAGATATCACTTAATTTGATCTTTCGTTGGCTTAATTTCCTCAACTGTGCATCAGTCTTTTTCTATCTTTTTTTATTTATTCTTTTGTTTTAAAAATGTTTTATGTTTTGAAATGGTTCTAGAATGATAGTAATGAGCACTTGTAATCTCATGGATTCTAACTCATTTATTGCCATCCATCACTTGACAGATTGCGGATCAAACTTAATCCAACAGTAGCTAGCCTTTGCAAGAGTATGCATTGCAATAAATTTTCAGTTTATCACCGGGAATCAACAAATGTTTGTGGTTTATTTGGACATTTTGTTTGTAGACTTCATTTCTTTCCTATATGCAGGTATGCTGTGTAAATATCTGGTTTATTTTTTTTGCATTACCTGCTCAAATATTAAATACTGTTTGACATAAGATGTCAGTATTTCCAAACTTCCAAGTGGAGGAAATTTTCTTTATTGCGGTATAAAATAGTCTGTAGCTTTCTACTTGCTTCATTGCTAGCCTATCAACTGAAATTTTCTTATTTGACCTTTGTCTTTCCCAAAATGTCTGAGAATTACCATCGAAAAAAAATGTTGCAAAATCTTATTTTAATTTAAAGCATTTGATTGGTGACACTTGCTCTTTTTATTTCTTCTTCTCCAGTCCTTGTGGGGGGCAAAGTTTATTGTTTTGAATTCTATTGCCTATTTTTAAAAAATAGTTATGCTTTCTATCATATAGATAAGACATTGATAAGCAAAGAATATTTGTGGAAAATATGGCATACATTCTTACAATATTTAGATGTTTGGTTGAAAAGATGCATGATCCTATTCTATATAAAATAATCAAATTAAAGCCATCAGAATAAGACACTGATAAAACAGTTTATCCTCAAATATGTTTTTTTTTTAATCACTTTTTTCTTAATATCTTTGTTTCTTTCTTGAACTTGGATTGGTCTTGAACTTTGATTGGTTTGGATCGGATTTGATTTGGGGTCTAATTATGCGAAATCAAGGATGATTAGTTGCAGAAAATCTTTGTGGGTTAGTCAAATCTTTTAATAGAAGTTGTAGAAAGAACAGGAAAGAGATGGGATTAAGAAGTGGGGGGCATTAGTTGAAAGTGAAGAGAACATGTAGAAGAAAAGTATCACATAGCTTTGAACAAAGGTCCCAACTTGCTTAGAGAGAAAAAATACAAAAGCAGTGTCCTTCTTCCTCTATAGAACAAGAATACTTTTAGAATTTAAATTAAAATAAATAATGAAAGGAAAGGAAAGGAAAGAAAAAGGAATAGGGAAAAAGTGGTCTGATGATCTTTATATGCTCTAAAAATCAAGCTTTAGATTCACTTGTTCTTCCTGGCAACATGCGCCAACATGAGGTTGTTGGACCATTTTTACCAGTACCAGAAGATAAAAAGTGATCTGATGGAATTGATTTTTTTGTCTGTCTGTCAGATCAGATCAGATCAGGTCATTAAGGTTGGTAAGATAAGTTAAGGTAACTCTTTTTTTTGTTACATTTTCCTGTTTTTCCCTTTCTCTTTTCTTTGTCCTCATCATCTCTTTCCTTTATTAGATTTTGATCACTTCTGATTCTGGTTCTTCTATAGAGATTTTCTTTTTATTCCCTCATTTTCTTTTCTTCCAAACACGACAAACTTGGAAGTTCGTTCGTGATGGCTGAAAATTGATAATGGAACAAGCTGATTCATTTTGTTTTTTACACTATCTCCAAGGGGTGCGCCTATTTCCGTTTTGAAGCAGGATTTGGCGTAAAACTCCTCCAACGCAACCCTTCTTTTAAACGCCAAACTGAGAGTAGTGTGAATAGTTGGCACGCCAATTCTGGCATGTCATTGTTCGTGTGCCAATTTTTTTATTTTTTTATAATATTTATTTTTTCCAAATTTAAGTTAATAGTAATAAAATAATATTAAAGTAATAAAAAAAATAATATAATATTAAAGAGAAGAATATAAACAGAATATCCCATTTGGAGTGAAAAATGGTGTCATGGGTTGAAAGGATTTTATACTATTTTGATGAAAAAAAATTAGGTTGGAGATGGCCTACGTAGAGCATACTACTACATATGCAAAATTGAAAATGATTTCTTGGACATATAAGTGAACAATAATACTTTTTTTTTTTATAATTTTCTTTTCATTCTACTATAAAAAGTAATAATTTGCATTTATTTAATATGAAAAATGAATTTTACATGTATTAAATATAAATTACATTTATTACAAGATAAATGGTATAATTGTTTTAATTCGTTAATCAGTACTAAAAGTTTCACTTATTTTGAAACACTAAAAAGTTTTAAAGCCTCAATAAATTAGGAACGAAAGTGGTATTACTTTTTACATAAAAATGATAACTATTCTAATTACTTTTTGTATAATGTTATATTTAGAAAAATTAAATATATTTAATAATTTTCAATAGAATTTTTAAAAAAAATTCTCATGATAAACATAAAAATAAGTTATGTTATGGAAGATTATGGAAGATAATAAGAAATAGTATTTAATATTTTGACTGATTAAAATTAGTTAAACAATTGTTGAATCTTATGCTATATGCCTTTCTCGTATTAATCCAAAATATTCTTAAAAAAGTAACTTTGAAAATAAACAGTTTTAAGCCTATCTAATCCAATACAATTTGATAAAAAAAAATATTAAAGTTTTAAGCCTATCTAATCCAATACAATTTGAAAAAAAAAATATTAAAGAATAAATCAAGAGATAAGATAGTAACTTAGTCCATTATTAGAACAAAATGTATCCCACTTTGCAAACAAAAGGTGATAATAGCAAAGTTTTGTGGGCGTATCATTTGAAAATCCTTCATTTTAATGTTTAGCCATCGATTTTGTACCCTTAAAATCCCAACTTGAAACAAGGATAAAAAGATTAACAAAAAATCAACAATAGTAATTAGGATAAAAATACAAAATTGTCCATATGTTTGTCGAAATATACTATATTGTTTTGTCTTTCTAGCACAATTTTCTTACCAGACTATGAAACGATTTAGCACAAATTTGAGACTCACGAGAGAAAAACTACAAATTCTTCTAAAATAAACGATAACTCATAGGTTTAGTAATGATTAATTACATAAGCAACTAGAAAATCGACGACAATAAATAAGGTTTTTTTTTTTTTTTTAAAGAGAAATTAGTTTAATGAAATCAAAACATACGATAAAATAGTGTATTTTTAAAATTAGAGCAACAAAATAGTATATTATGACAAAACTTAAGGGTAATTTTGTAATTTTTCTAATAATTATAATTAATTTTTTTGAAAAAAAATTTATATAACAGCATAAATGGTATCGTAATAATTATGAATTAAAAAGTAATTATATAGTTAAGTATGGATTAAGGAGGCAAGTGGGGGGTAATGGCTTGCAATGTAAGATGGATGATGCGATATGAAGAGAAGGGAAGAGAAGCACCTGATACTACGTACTGTCTGTCTAACCATAATCCTCATCTCTCATTCTATCTGAATTTTGCTTTTTGTGGCAAATAGCTTGAAATCTTTGCACTTTGTTACCCCACCCAATTATTCATGTCCTTTGCTTACTTTTATTTTCATCATTTTTAATTTTTCTTGATACTATATTTTATTATAGTCGAAACTTAGTCAATCATAGTTAGACATAGTACGAGAAATAAATTAAATTTGGTACGTCCATATTTAATTTGTATTTCAAATTAAAGAAGGAATGGATACAATGCTAAAAAATTATGCGCGTATGATTGTGTTTTCATAGCAATAGACGAATAATTTGAGTAAGTTCTAAGTATTAATGGAAACATGTGTTTTGCACGAGAATATTTAGTACAAAATGTTTATAATACATGTTTTAATTTACAATGTTTGGGTCTGCAAGGTTATCTAAGTAGGGATGCACATATGTGGTTCGATTCGAAAAATTGAACCGAACTAAAAAGCTAGAGAATTGAACCTATTAGTTCATCAAATTTGCAAACCGAACCAACACTAGAATTTGGATGAACAATCCGAGAAGACTAGGGATGATAACATATTGGGTAAATAAGGTATTATTTTAACAGAAGGAAGAATATAATATAAGGTATTGGTGAAACATTTTTCATTTTTTATTAAATTGGTTCTAGTTATCAATTATCAACTACCCACTCCAAGCTTGTAATTGGTTGTAAATTTTCCATTCCAATATTTATTTAGATTGTGTTTAGGTACAACTTTTGAAATAGGGTAAAGCCGTTTGACAGATTAAAAAAGCTAAAAGCTATTTTATTTAGCGTTAAATAGATTTTGAGATAATTTTTACCTATTTAAGTAGCTTTTTTTTAAACACTAATATTTGCAACTTTTATCTTTTAATTTTTATTGTTTTATAAATAGCTAATAATTAAATATTACTTAAATAACTAGTTTTGTTGAACACACTCTTAACACTGTCCATTTACCTTTTAAATGGGGTTTACTTGCATTTGTGCCATCCTTAGT
>CATIWJ010204976.1:0-18128 GCA_949640765.1 Croton laevigatus | reverse complement strand
CGTAAAGGTGGGATAAACATAAAAGTTGAGATAGAAGTACGTTACAAAAGAAGATGAAATCATATTAGTTATACTAAATTTTAATATGTTTATTATGCATATTTGTTTTCACATTAGGTAAGTCTATATTTTGACTAATACATCGTATGGAAGTATTTCTTCTTTTTTTTTTTTTCAAAACATCACTATTATATTTTGACTAATTATTTGCATAATTTATCAAGATAATAATTTTTCTTCAACTTCTTGTCTTTTTTTTTGTTGGCTTAAGTAATTCTTTCACCATCAACTTTTAGAAATATAACATTTTAGGCCAAACCTTTTCTCCTCACAAAAAAAGAACAAATTGTTGCTTATGTTTTAAATTGCTTATAAAAGGTAAATAAGCATGAAAGAAACTTAGATAAACATATGCTTATAAGTTTAAAACTATTTATAAAGTGGTTTGATCAGCATATAAGTTTTGATAAATACCCTCTTAGTCTAATTAATTTGAAGAAAACGACTTATCATATATACAATAAAAAATATATACATGTTATCATAAAATTTGACATGTACACCAGTTGAACAACTTTGTTATTTAAAAAAAAGAAAAGGACAGCTTTGTAGAAAATCCATGGAAAAAGCCTTTTGAGATTGATCTTCATTTTCTATTTACTTGTCCAAATCAATGATTAGGTATAAATCTATAATTTATTGTATACCCTGTTGCATATTAACTAGATTTATACTTGCCCGTAATATATCTAATTTTTCAATGGAAGGTTTTCAGTCTATGTGGAAAATGTAATTTTACATTAACAAGTGTTGCCTTCTGTACTACTACCTCCGTTTTTATGATATGTTTACATTTCCGTTTTTGGGTATTTTTTTGAGTTGTTTACATTTCCATTTATAGTAAGTTTTGTAAATGTTTATTATTATTTTTTATTGGTATTGGTGAAAAAGTAAGTTTTTTAAATGGTTAGTAATTATTTATTATTATTTCTGTATTGGTATTTGTGAAAAGTGGGTTTGTATTGGTATTGGTGAAAAGTGGGTTTGTATTGGTATTGATGAAATAGTGAATATAAAGAAATGAAAAAAACAGAGGTAGTATAAAAGTTATGAAAAGGCATTGAGTTGAGTTGAATCCTTTCTAATTGTAAAAGTTATCTTTCATATTTCTCAAAGTATAGAATGAGCCTAATGAATACATATTTTTCTTGAAATTGCAAAAATTAATCTTTTATGAAGAAAATATCCATAAAATAATAAAAAGAATTTAACGTACTATACTAAGTAAATGAAAAATAGAAAAATTAAATAAAAGTGTTTGTGACAAAAAAAATTAAACAAAAAAAAGTTAAAATAATCTAAATAATTAAAATTGATTTGGTCTTGGAGCATAGAAGCACTTCATAGGCTAGCAACAAGTTAAAAATTGGGGATATGATAAAATAGTCCAAAAATATAGTATACTATTGACAAAAATAGTCCGGTCAAATTTTCAATTGATAAAAATAGCCTGAAAAAGTTTTCATTAATATAAAAAGCCCAGACAATATTTTTTCTGACAAAAATTGCCGATCTCCAAAAATAACTAAAAGAACCACGTATAATGGTAGTTTAGTACAAAAATTGCATAGTAGTTATACAAAAGTAGTACAACAAATGCTAAATGGATAAATAAATTTCAATACAAAAACTATACAACAGTTCTATAAAAATTGTTCAATAGAAAATTAATAAATCAATTAAAAAAAATAGAAAATCAATATAAAAATATGAAGAAAAATTTAAGCAAAATTAAAAAAAAACATTCTAATACACAAAATGTTTAACAATTATACAAAAACTGTTCATTTTCAAATTACAATTACAATTGTTCCATGTACTAAATCAACCTCTTTTTTTTTTTTTTTTTTTGAGGTTCCAAGTGTAAAACAGTTTGCAAAATACAGATACAAGAATGAGTTTAAAACACGCACAAAAATTTTTTAAAACAGGCACGAAAACTGGTTAACAATGATATAAAAATATGATTAAGAAATGTATCAAATCAAGTACAAAAATAGGTTTGAAAAGAGGGAGTGTGAGAAAGAATTTTATTGGAGAGATCATATCTAATCTACAGGTATTTTTGTCTAAAAAACAATAGAATGGGCTATTTTTGTACAAAAAACATTCAAGGGATATTTTTATCCAATAAAATTAAAAGGGGTTATTTTGAGGTTTTCCCTAAAAAATTTCTTCATGGAATTGATCCCATCAATAAAATATAGAATTCAAATTTAGTTACAAAAATGGAGTTCATTTTTATAATAATAATAATAATAATAATAATAATAATAGTAATAGGCTTCACAGATAAATTAAAATTTAAGGTGTTTTAGTTACAACTATTACAATTCATGTATTATATATAAAATTTATCCATTTTGTAAATTTTATTATCGATCTTATTTTAAAATTCATGCTGAAATTGTTCTACGCTGTTAATACTAATTTTATCTACGAGTTAAGAAAGTACTGCAATTGTTGTTTGACTCAAAGTATCTATACCCTTTTAATATCCCTTGTCTTTTGTTGGAGGAAAGAGGAGATAATTAACAAAAATGTAAATGTATTTAACAACAATACAAATACATAAAATTCTCTCAAGAATTTTATTTGTGGAATTTACATCAACCACTCACACACAAATATTTTCTTCACACACTCTTCTCTCACTCTTACTATTTCTCTCCACTCTTTCACTCCACACACCTTTACAAAATTAGGATCCTTTATATAGGAAAATGATACCCACAAATTAAGGAAAAGAATACCAAAAAATAAGGAAAAGGAACCCCAAAACAAGGAAAAGCAAGACCCCAAAAATAAGGAAAAGTAATCCCCAAAATTAAGGAAAAGCAAATTAAAAGAAAAAAGATAAACCCAAAGACAAGGAAACATGTTTTCCTTGGTCCACAAGTATAAAATATAAGAGATTCCCCAAAAAAGAAATAAAAAACGAAATTCCACTTAATGAACACTTTCTTCCCATTTTCAGCTTGTTAGGCGTGGTCACGCCTAGTGAAACATAGTCTTCTGCCCATTTTCTGCTCATGAGGCGTGGTCACGCCTAGTGAAACATAGTCTTCTGCCCATTTTCTGGTCATGAGGCGTGGTCACGCCTATGGTCACGCCTAAGATCAAGTTTAATTTTCAATAAGCGATACATGTCCGGTTCATCAAGAATAAAACTTCTTACATATATCTGATGTATGAGACCACTTATACCCTATGCTAATTACAATTTGCTTCATAATAAGAAAGTTAAATGAGAGTATTTGTGGAAGAAAAACGGATAAAAAAAAAGGTAACAGTGCTAATTACTTATTAGCACGATGAATTACCCATGCACTAGAACTGGGTAAGAAATTTTATGTCCGGAATTATGTTTGCCAAATCCATTTTGTAAATTAAATATTATTTAAAATTTTCATAAAAAACTTGACCATGACATCTAGTAATTTTAAATATTTATATTTGGCCAAATACATAATTTGCACCATATCATTTTACCTGAAAACCAATTGGCAAACTAAATTTTGCATGATGATGTAAAGTTGATGATACCAAGCTTTATATTTCAAGATTTACTTTATTAATCTTTAGAATTATAATTTAATATGTGAATCAATTAAAATCCATCATAAATTTAGACGTTGTTTAGAAGATTGTCTAGAAATAGAAGATAGACTCCATATCAACTTTTTATCCTCAATGTATATTTGCATTGGAAATTAAATTCCTCTATTTTTTTGATGTAGCAAATGGATTAAAGCAATCCATATTACTATTAGAGATGCTTTTAACAGACAGGAATCTCTCCTTTTGCATTAAATGCTGGTATTGATACGTCGCCTTCCTTTAGGTACGTGAATTGTAAAAAAAAAAAATTATTTAACCATTCATAATAAACTTTGCTTTGGAAATTATTGACTTTTAAACTCATAATAAGAGACAAAATGACTTTTAAGCTGAGGTGACAAGATAAGATTATATGTAATGACTGCGAAGCAACCTTCTTGCATTATTAGGCCAGCAATTTCAGCGGATCGAACCATTCATTCGGACCATATATGTATAGTTTAGGTGATTTGAGGTTTTATTGTTCAGTGTAGTATAAATAATTCATAACAATATAATAAAATTAAGGTGCATATAGAATTCGATGAATTCTTGCAGTGTAATTATTACTCAAATATGGACGCTAGAACTAAGATGTAGTAGTGTTATTATGATACTAACAGATTAAGCTCTCGCGATAATGGCACCTTTTTTGTGCTTTTTTTTATTGATATAATATATTGAATATTAAAAGTCATATAATCATTTCTAAATGTAATTATATATAATTAAAATTATATTCTCATTGATAATTTCACAATTATTGAATTTTCATTAAATATTAATCTGAATAAGTTATTAGTTATTAGCTGCTAACAATCGGTTTAGCAGCTATCAGTTATTAGTCATTATGATTGCTTGAGTGGTAGAAATATCATTGAAATGTGTCAAAGTTTACTCGCAACCCCAAAGCATAATACTGATTGTGACTTTCTATTACTACCTCCGTATTTTATGATTCTTTACATTTATTTTTCATCAATACCAACACAAATCAGCTTTTCACCAATACCAAGACAGAAATAATAATAAACAATTACTAATCCTCTAAAAACTTACCTTTTTCATAAATACTAATGAAAAAATAATAATAAACAATTACAAAACTTACTATAAATGAAAATGTAAAGAACCAAAAAATACACTCAAAAACGGAAATATAAAGAACCACAAAATACGGAGGTAGTACAATATTATGTGCAGATATTGTGTCAAATTTGGAAATCCAGAAATTAGCTGATTTTTCGGCGAATTCACTTTCCTACTATTTAAGATAAAGATAGCGAACAAAACCTTTAAAAAATTTAAATACTGGATGGAATATCAAAATATGTCTAAAAAACTTTCTCAAAAACTGAGAAGAGATTCTGTACCTAATGAAATAGGATAAAGATCAAACGAGTGATAAATTGGTGATCACATATTTTTTGTAGTACAACCCAATCTTTTTTTTTTTAATCGACAAATTAGGTTTTTTTTTTTTTGCTAAATTAGTTAATTACGCCCATTTTGGACACCAAGAAAATTCGCAACCCAATTTTTTTGCTGTAGGTCTGAAAACAAAGCTGGAGGAGTTTTCATAAAGGACATCACATTTAAGTTTTCATTATCGTATTTACTCTATGGTAGGTAACCTTCACCTTCAACTCATTTTCAAATACATAATAAATATGGTAAATGATGTAGTTGGTAGTTAGATTATCTATTAATAATCTAATTAACACAATAACACACGCAGCATAGGTACCTGATACGCAAAGTACTATTAAAACCATAGTGACGAAATGTAATTCTTGCTTAATTCTTACATGTATCAATGAATTTAAAAGGTTTTTGACCAGACTGTCCGGTCCTATTCGACGGCTTTTCCCATTTTTGCGATTGAACCTGATTTCTGTCTGATTTCCGGTCCTTTATCTCATTTGAACTACGCTAGCGGTCGGTTCCATGTCAAACCGGTCCGACCATGCAGTCCGGTTCGATTATAATAACAATAGATAAATTCATTAATACAAAACAGCTTTGATCGACCTAGAGAAGAAACGACACTTCACGTAACAGTTTGGCTTGGGTTTCCGGACTATTTTGAACCGAGAACTGAGTCATTTGGATTGCGGAACCGATTGGCTAGAGTTTCCATTTTTATTTGTTTTATAGAATTAACTGTAAGTGGTTGTGAATTAGAATTTGCATTTTGAACTACTCCATTAAATAGTGGGTGTGGCTATTTTTGTCTGTAGTATTGTGGAAATTAAGGTAATTTGATTTAAAGCTTATATAGATTCTGTCATTGTGATTTAGGAGTTTCTATGGAAGTTCAAAACTTGTAAATATTGGGTATATGAAGGGATTGTTTTGATCATTCTATAATTTCATTGAATATGTAAAATAAAATTGGAATAATATTTTTACATTAAAATCACGGATGCTCTATAACTGTAAGGGTGCTCTATTTTATGCTGATTATGAGTCATTGAACAGAACAATACACTACGAAAATGATATGCAGGATGATAATTTTTGTATCATAAAGAAGGTTTGGCTGATTTGATTTGTAGAGAGAGAAAACGAAGAGGATCCGAGAGTGAGTAGATAGATTTTTGGGCAAAATTAAGTTGAGGTGCATTTTAGATATTACAAAAATATTTTAACGGATAGCAGTTGTAAGTTTTAATAGAATGACAAAATAATATAATTTTATAAAACAAAAAATAAAAGAGACGAGTATTAAAAGATAAAGAACAAAATATAAGGACAATAATATATCTTTCCCTCTATAAAATAAAATGAGTAACATAAGGGCGGTGGTTGCCCGGGTGGTTAACACTTTGCCTTGCAACTCAAACGTTCCAAGTTCGATCTCCGATTTAAGCCTCATTCCTGCTGACTTACTAATATACAAACTGGGTGCGTGTGTATATCTATATTAAAAAAAATGAGTAACGCAAATTTTATAAATTCACTTTTCTTATTATATGACTATCAATGTATGGGGATTGGGGTTAGCTTAGCAAATAGCAAACTTTCATTTAGCAATACGTCTCCTTCCTTTAAGTATGTATGGGGATTAATAGCTATTGTTTAGGCATTTGGTAAGTTTTTTTCCACTATGGCTAATAGTTGTCGGCACTATATTAATGTTATTAATTTAAATATAAATTAAATTATCTTTCTCTAAATAAGAATTCAATATTATTATTTTTTAATTATTGAAACATAGTGAAAAATCTAATAATTATAAAACATTAATTATGATTTAATAATTAAATTAGTATTTTATTTATATAATATATTGTATATTAAAAGTCATATAATCATTTAGAAATGTAATTATATATAATTAGAATTATATTGTCAATTAATGAATTTTCATTAAATATTAACCTAAATTAGTTATTAATTGCTATCAATCACTTTAACAATCACTTTATTATGTATTTGAAATTCCCTCTATAAAATAAAATGAGTAAAGCAAATTTTATAAATTAACTTTCCTTATATATGTCTATCAATGTGTGGGATTAGGGTTGGCTTAGCGATAGCAAACTCTCATTTAGCATTAAATGTCAATATCGATACGTCTCCTTCCTTTAAGTATGTGTGGGGATTGATAGCTAAATATTTTGTAAGTTTTTTTTTTTTCACTTTGGCTAATAGGTGTCGGCACTATATTAATGTTATTAATTTAATTATAAATTAAATTACATTTCTCTAAATAAGAATTTAATATTATTATTTTTAATTATTGAAATATAATAAAAAATCTAATAATTATAAAACATTAATTATGATTTAATAATTAAATTAATATTTTATTTATATAATATATTGAATATTAAAATCATATAATCATTTAGAAAAGTAATTATATATAATTAGAATTATATTGTCGATTCTTGAATTTTCATTAAATATTAATCTGAATTAGTTATTAATTGCTATCAATCGCTGTAGGTGCTATCAATTGCTTTAACCTTCAACTTATTTTCAAATACATAATAAATAGGAATAATATAAAAAAATTCCTTATGTTTTACACCTTTTAACATTTTTCTCCCTGTCTTTATTTTTTCCGACTAAAAACTCCCTGTTTTATTTTTTAGTTGACATTTTCCTCCTTTTGTCTATTTTTTTCGTTAAAATAACAGAAAAAAGACTAAAATATAATTTTTATAGGCCATTTTGCAAAACTAAAGAATTAAATGACTGAATGAAAATTTGGTCTTCTTCTTCCTCCTTCAGATTGCCAGCCGCCGTTGCCGCCGTTTGGAAGCTACGGCTGTTGTTCGGCCGTTACACACGTTTTTCAATTCGTCAACAGATCGGAAAAAAGAATACCACCATTGAAAAACTTATGTTGTAAGGATTCCAGATCTGTTCTCAAATCCACCATCCGACCACCGGAGCAGCCGGAATCTTCATCGGAAGCTCATTCTCTCTCCTCGGCCGTTATACATGTTTTTTAATCCAGCAGCAAATCGGGAAAAAGAATACCACCATCGAAAAGCTCATATTGTAAGGATTACATATCAGCCCTCAAATCCACCGGAGTGGCCAGAAAAGTAGAAAGAAAATTCTAAAATTTCTGACCGGAAAATCGAGAAACACCATGTCCTTCTTTGTTCTCTTCTTCTTCCTCTTATCCAGATGAACCATCCACGGTGAAGCTTCTTCGCCCAAAGGATGAAGATGAACCAGCCACGACAAAGCTTCTGATGTCATCATTAACTCGGGTTCTTTGACATAGATTTTTTGCGTTTGGTAATTGATGAACCGAATGATGAAGTCACCGGCGTAAGGAAAAGTAAGGTTGTTGTCGTTTTGAAGACTGAAAGGGAAACGGCCAGATCTATTTGTTCTCATGTTTAGATCATTAATGGCGGAGGTTGAAGCAGTGGAGGTCACAGCTTTGCTGTTTGATGCAGATCTGTTTGCTGGACCGATGGCTAGGGGAGGAAGAGGATAGAAAAATTTCTAAAGCAGTCCCTCACTTCTTTAGTTTTTTAAAATAGCCCGTAAAATTATATTTTGGTCCTTTTTCTATTTTTTTTAATGGAAAAAATAGACAGAATGAGGAAAATGTCGACTAAAAAATAAGCAGGGAGTTTTTAGTCTGAAAAAATAAAGACAGGGAGGAAAATATTGAAAGGTATAAAACATAGGGAGTTTTTTTTATATTATCCCTAATAAATATGGTATATTATGTAGTTGGTGGTTGGTCAAGAACTAATTAAATGATTAACTTACATCAATTGCTACATTATAGAGTCTTAACAGCATCTCTAATGCAAATATGGTTGTTATATAATAATGATTTTTTTTAAATATCTCCAATGTTAATGTGCATTTAAGATATTAAGTTGACATGGACTGGACATTATCTAGTTCACATTATATAACTAGATGGTTTTCTAGATAATATCTAGAGTTATGATGAATTGGGATTGATTCCAAAGTAAATTATAAATTTAAGAAGTAACAAAAAAATAAAATAAAATAAAAAGTGTTGTATTGGAGATAAAATATTTAAACTGAATTTCTGCTCTAGACATTTATCCACATTATTCCTTCACACCTTTCATTTTATGGAAAACATAATCAAATAGAAAATATTGCATTGAAAATGCTCTAATTTTGACAAAGCTAGTGCTTTTTTTTTTATTTAATAATAAGCCAATTAATATCTTATAAATTACCTTATCATAAGTTAGAAGGAGAATTCTCTCAATTCCTTATATTTTTAGCTAATTTGCAATTTAATCCCGTGGATTTGGCAAATATGCTTTAAAGTCCTCCTAATATCCAGCCGTCCAACTCTCATAATGACTAGAGAGAAATTCTCCCGAAGTTAAAAGTGTTTGATTGAAGTAGCTCATAATTTATTTAAAAAGTGTTGAATCTGAGTAGTTTATAAGCAATTCCTCTATCAACCCAACTCAACTTAAAAGGGAGTAATACATGCTTGTTTACAATTTACATTGTAATCCCATATCATATCTTGTAAAAATATTTATATTTGAATTCTAAAAAAATTTCCTTATGTAGTATGTGGGGGTGGGGCTATAAATTAATTAATTATATAAGCTTATAAATCTTGTTTTAGAAAAAGAAAAATTAAAATTATTTGCAAAGTGACATGGTGAAAATATTAGAAAAAGTTAAGAGTTGGAAAATAAAAATTTAACAATTGATAATAGAAGTTTTAGCTAATTGTTGATTTGTACGGGCAAATATGCAAGCCATGCTCTGTCCAAAAAATCTATGCGAAGGTTCAATGTGACATGGTGTTTTTATTCGTTTCCTTTGATAATTGTATTGGCCATGGCTTCCACAGAAAACACAAGAGTAGGGTTGTAACCATTACCCGTTACCGAACTTTCAATTATTAGTAATTGAATATAAAATTCGGTAACTACGATAAGCAAACATAATTTATCGAAAATATTTTGGTAACTAAAAATTTTGTAATGATCTACTGATTACCGAACATAATTAATGTTTGATAACAAAAAATAATCATATTATAATAAGGAATTTTAATATATTATACAATTATTCATAATTAATTAATTAAATTGAAATCATATTTTAATGAGAAATATAATTTTAATTATTAATGAATTAAAATTAAATTATACCATAATCACAAATATTATTTTAATTATTAATTAATAAAATCCAAATCATATTTTAGTAAAAAATACTGCCTCCGTTTCAATATTAATGAAATTTTAGGGCAAATCATTGTTCCTAAATAAGTGAGATTTTCGATATTTTTCGTTGAAGTATGACGATTTTGCATTTTATCTTGTAGTAGATGTAATTTATTTTTAGTGCATATGAAATCCACTTTTATAATTAGTGGATGTGAGTTGATTACTTTTTAGGGTAAAATGGAAAGAAAATTATAGAAAAAAAATGAGAGTTAATAGTAAAAGTCTCAATAATTATGAAATGGATGTAGTACTAATTTAAAAATTATTATTCAAAATTCGGATTACGGAAAATGTTTTCGAAAATTATTATTCACTGTAGGACACAAAAGATAGAAAAAATTTAAAAATTAAAAAACATGACTGCGACATATAATAATAATAATATTGAAATCTTAAATTTCAAAGCATTATTAATAATTTCAAGGAACATTTACAATTTCATTCTTAATGTTTGGTTAATATTACTATTTAAATGAATACAAATTCTTTCTATATCTCCTAATGTTACTATCTCCGTCTTTTTAATTTTTTTACATTCACTTTTTACTAATACCGAGGAAATCAGCTTTTCACCGATACTAAAAAAATAATAAAAAAATTATTAATCTTTTATAAATTCTTTACAAAATTTACTATAAAAAATTATAAATAATTAAAAAATACACTAAAAAATATAAATAAATAAATAAAATGAAAATAATAATTCTGTATATAATTAAATAAAAATTTAAAATATTATAAAATTATATAATGAATGCATAAATGGATGAACACGTTAAAAAAAAAAAATCATTATATATACATGTAATGAGCATTGAGTCAATTGCTGTGTTAATATGTGCTGGCGTAAGCTTGATGACTATAACATAACATTAGAGACAAATGTAATTACCAAACACGTGCTGAATTGGTGACCACATACTATAGATTTTTTTTTTTGGCTCTTACAAAGATAGAATAAACGACACCACATTTAATAGTATTTCATTGACTTGCAGTGGACAACCACCCTTAACAAACTTGGGATGGAAATTAATGAAGTCAGTGTTACATTAATTGATTAGTTTCTGATTGAATCGCTGATATTTTTATTTCTATTATGTGGCTAACTAGTGATGCAATACAGAGTTGAATTTTAAAAACTATAGTTCACTGTTTTTTATGTTGGAACTCAGTACAAATAATTTAACAAATCATTTATACAAAATTAATTTTCAAACTTGAGAATCACTTCCGAGACATTCTAGATGAGAATGCTCTAGCCATGCCCTTGAATTTTTTCATAGTGAATAATTTAGATATATACGCAATTTTTTTTTTATAATTAGATATATACGCATTTGGTTTAGATAATTAGATTGTGGCTTGATTAGATTGTGGCATAATTTTTCCTCTTGAATTTTCAGGAAAATCTAATCTTGAGTTAGAGTGAATGAAATGGGAGATTTTTAATTTGTCCCATTAATAACATTATTATTTTTCTTTTGACTTGATAATGAAGTCTTGGTCCTTTTATACAGAAGTCTTGGTCTTTTATCCTTAGTCAATGTCTCTCCTAACTTTTATTAAATTTTATTTGATTTGATGTTTTTATATTTTTATGGTGTTGTTTATGTTTTAGCTAGTTGTGGGTAATCTTATTTTGATTAAAATATAATATAAAAAGTTCATATAATAATAAGGAGTGTAAATTTTAACAAATTGATTTAAGCTATTTTGTTTATAAGATGAGACTAATTTATTATAAGTCCAAATAAATAAATAAATAATTGATGGGTAAAATAATTGATATATAAATAACAATTTACTAATAATTCTAACAAAGTCAAGTGCTGAAATTGTCACTTAAGGGGACCGTAAGGTGTGGGTAGTCTTTCATTAATTAAAATTAGAATATATGATAAAAGGTATATAATTTGAAGAGTAAATTTAACAAATTGATAGTAATAAATAGAGTAAGCTTAATAAATTGGCTTAAGTTATTTTATTGATGTGGAAGATCAGACTATACTGTAACCACAAACTATACTAAGACAAAAACCTTAGCTCTGATTCTAAATTATTTTATTTATAAAATGAGCTAACTTATTATAACTTAAATTTAATAATAACTAATGGACTTAACTAATTAGTATGATTATTGACTAAGCCCAAATTCCTAATATTAGATCTCTCCATATATGGGATTTTAACTCTCTTTTTAAAATTCATAATTTATTTTACCAAATCCTGAAATTCATATTGACCATAACATTAAAAAAAAAAATTTGTCCTAACACTTTATTATTTTTTTCTGTATGTTTGAAAACAAAGTAGGAATTCACAACAACCATTTCATCAAAAGGAAAATGACAGTGCATTTAATTTATTCATTTGAATTTTCATGCTAAATTGATAAATACCATTTCATCTAAATAAAATTCGACTTATACTAGTCAATATATTTAAGCCTTCTATGATTATACAATTTTTTTTTATACTAATAAAGTATTATTCATGTTTCTTAAATAATAAAAATTTTAACAAAGAACCAAAAACATTGATATTTTTCTATTGTATAAGAAAAATAGAAACATTGTTTAAAAAATTCTCTCCGCATTGAGCATAATGAAACTGACATGTACTTGATAATGTTTAGCATGCCTTTTATTTCTACAACTCCTTTTAAACAATGTGCATATATTTATTATTATTTTGTGATTTCTAATTAAATTTTAACTCTAAAAAATAAGGAAAAATCTGAATTTAAAATGATGTATCATAAAAAAAAAAAAAATTATAATTGAATGTCTATGAATAGACAATACAACCCGAGACAAACACAATATTTCAACATGAAATAACAGTTCTATATATATAATGCTAATTTTCAAAGTGATGTCAAGTTTAAGTCCCAATGTGAACATTATTTCAAAAACATAAAATTACAGACTCGTTTCAATAAACACGAACCCTTCTTTTGTTTCTCTCACAAGACTAATAGATCATATCCACAAAGTTTCTAACATCCAACGGCTATTTTTGCAAAAAATTTAAAAAGGCCCATCTCTATATATTTTCCCAAAAACATTTAGTTATGCTTATTGATTATTAATTACAAGCCCATTTTTATTGTTAAACGAAGACCAATGACTTAAATACTTTAGGTTTTTTTATTTTATTACGCCAAACATCTTGCAATTAATATTACACATTGCAATGACTCAAATGCTAAAGTTTTATTGAAAATACTTTAATAATTAACATTGAAAAAGTTTGCTGAAAGATGACTTACTGAAGATACCGTGCAAATGAAAAAATAAAAAAGAAATAGATGGAAAGAGACCGTGGAGTTTGTGGGAAGACTGTAACGTTTTGGATGGTTTGGCAGAATTATTACCATCCATCGTTTTCAACCAAATTAGCGGGAGCAAGAATGGTTTTGCAGACTATGTGGCTAAAAAAAGGAACAGATGTGCAGGAAAATTTTCTAGCTTAGCTCTAACTTACATGGCAAAATATTAGATATTATGTGGTAAAATTTTAGTTAATTTCTAATATTTATTAATTTTTTGTTAAAGTAATTGTGTGCTAATAATAAACATTATTATGAATTTGTATTTTGCATGGCTATCATATATATGTATTTTTTTATTTATACACATATCATAATTTAAAAAAAAAGTTAAAATTATTCAGTTTATTTTTAAGTGTTATATTATATAAATTCACTCATATATACTATAAAAAATATAAATTTTCACAATATTCATTTATTTTCTATCTAGTACGGTTATATCTCTTAATATTTTTACTCTACTAATATTTAATTAAATTAAATACATTTTTATTAAAAATTTAAATATAATTCTTATTCTTTTCTCTAATATATACTTAATTTTTTTCAAAATTTATTCCAATTATATTCACTATTTTATACTAAAAAAATGAAAAAATATTTATTATTTTTAATTTAACAAATTAAAAATAAGATAAAAGTGGTATAAAAAATTCAAAATACCAATTAAACTCTATTTTAAAGAAATGAGAATAAAAATAAAACATCAAATTCTATCAAAATATTTTAAAAATATTTTTTAGTATAAAGAAAATTTCATGCATATAATACCGCACATCGCACTGGTACTAGACTAGTGTTTGTTAATATATGGCTTAGTCCCTAAATTTTGGTAAAGTATGTATAAAGAAATCTTTATCCAAATTTTTACTTCTTTCAGCCGGTCAAGCTTAAAAGTAAAATAATACTACATCCGTAATTTTTATTTCTTTACATTCACTATTTCACCAATATCAATAAAATCAACTTTTCACCAATACTAAGGTAAGAATAATAATAAATAATTACTAATCCTTAAAAAATTTACTTTTTCACTAATACCCATAAAGAAATAATAATAAACAATTACAAAACTTACTATAAATGAAAATGTAAAGAATTGAAAATATATCTAAAAACGGAAATATAAAGAAATAAAAATACGGAGGTAATAATAATAATAATAATAATATATTATGAAAACCTTAGCTTTATATGTTCAGGCGTATGCTTGATGACTATATATATATATATATATATATATATATAATCAGCATTGAACAATTGCTGAGGTCAGATACGCTGGCGTAAGCTTGATGACTATAAAATAACATTTGAGACAAATATAATTACCCAACAAGTGTTGAATTGGTGATCACATACTATAGATTTTTTTTGCTGTTACAAAGATAGAATAAACGACACCACATTTAATAGTATTTCATTGACTTGCAGTGGACAACCACCCTTAACAAACTTGCGATGGAAATTAATGAAGTCAGTGTTACATTGATTTAGTTTCTGATTGAATAGCTGATATTTTTATTTCAATTTTGTCGCTAATTAGTAATGCAATAAGCACACTCACTGATTCTATCGCTGATATCCAATTTTCAGTAAGGGCAGAGCATTCGCTTTTGAGCATGTCTCTTTATATATTTTTTATTTTATTTAATAAATAGTCTAATCGTTTGTACATAGCCCCGAAATCAAATCAAATACGGTAAGTCACAATATTCGAATATTTAATTATGAGTTATAAATTAGGCAAAGTATAATCTGTATCGTTAAATTCGTAGCCATATCTATTTTATATACAGAGTCGAATTTTGAAAAGTATAGCTCACTGCTTTTTTATTTCAGAACTTAGTACAGATAAATTAACGGATTATTTAAACAAAATTAATTTTAAAACTTGAGAATTGCTTTAGCCTTGGCCTCGAATTTCTTTCATAGTGAATAATGTAGATATATAAGCATTTTTTATAGATAATTAGATATATACGCATTTGGTTTATTGAGATTCCCTAATAATTAAAAAAACAATACTCAATCTGTCTATTAAAATTTTTTTAGTTGCATTTTGTACCTTCCTTATCATGTATCCTTTAAGTATTGTATTTTACCAATGTAGCATTATGCATACCTTTATAGCCTGAGTTACAAGCAAAGACAAATTGTTAAGTTATTTAATTTTTAACAACTTTAAGTGCTAAAATGATATTTTTGTAAAATATAAGGTTCAATTCAGAAATTCAGATGCACTTCTATCTAGGTTTAACTACCTTCCAAAAGGTTAAACTTTTTCTACCATAATGCTTCTTAACCAAACATCACATATAAAATTATAAATCTTAATGTTATATCTTGAATATATATATATATATATATATATATATATATATATATATATATATATATATATTTGGTTTAGTGTGTTAAACCATTTCATACACATGTAGTAATTTCCAATTTCATTTTTTATAACGCAAATAATACTTAACATCCTAAATTTCACTGACGGTATCCCAACTTTAATGATTATAATAATTCAGTATCCCACATCAACTTTATAAAATAATATTATCCCAACCTTTAATTTCGTAATAATTGAGTATTCTTAGCCAGTTTCTAGGTTCTGAGCCGGTCATTGTCCATATAGGTGACATGCTATAAGATATTAAATTGTTACTACTATACAGTTAAGATACCATTAGTGAAATTTAGCCATCCATCTTTTTCCTCCATCTTCTTATTAGCAAATTTTTACATTTTTGTCTTCTAACTTGACATTATTATTTAAAATTGAACTAACTGTATTTTTTTTACCTTAATTTCCCTTAATAATATTCTAAGTTTTTCCTCTTAATCCCACCTTTTTTTAATAGAATTATTGTAGTAAATAACACAATTTATAGTTTAGTTTTAAGTAAATAACAAATATATTTGGTATTTAGAAAAAATGACATATGGTATGTTTAATATGTTTGATATTAGGAAAATAACACATTTTTCCTATGTAGAAAATATGCTATTGTGTCATATTTTCTTCATAACAAAAAATTAAAAAAATATTATTTGATTTTGAAATATTCAAAATTTTTCTTTAATTGTATTTATTAATTATATACAAATTTAATTATCAAGAGATACATAAAATTTTTTTATTAATTTAAGTAGTAATTTGATCAAATATCATAAACAAAATCATAAATTTTTCTTAAAATTATTACTAATACTTTAAAATTAACTAATAAATATTGTTTTAAAAAAATTAAAAATTATTAATAATTCATATCATATATATATATATATAATGAAAAGTTTGATAGTATACTATTTACTTATTGATTTTCTTATTTTCTCAATTAAATTTTTTACTTTCCTACTTAATAAAGGTTTAATTTGTTAAGTACAATATATATGTTACTTCTAAATTGTTTGGTAATTAAATTGTTTTATAATGTTAAGAAGCAAAATCGTAGTTGGGGCTATGCAGAGTTGGTAAACAACATGCCTTCTTGTCCAAGCGGACAGAGTTCGAATCCCCTCTCTACATTTTGGGTGCGCGAGATATATTTATATTTAAAAAAAATGTTAAGAAGCAAAATCTCTCATAAAAACTAATTTATTATATTTAAATTGTAAAATTTTTATAATGTATATATAAATTTTAATAATAATACTAATCACTATCCACTGTGTTCTAGTAAATGTAAGAATGTGAGGGTTATTTTGGGAACAAAATATTCCCCTCTTATTTCTTCTTTTGTAAATAATGTATATTTCTGAACTTTATAAATATCCTTTTAACACCTAAATTTGCAAGAGTGTCCATTTAGACACCAAAACTTGCAAATTCTTAAATAAATTTACATCTTATCACGTTTGACATGTTGGAGCATATGTGCATCACACTTTTTTTTTTCCTCTCTCAAAAGATATGTGACTTTATTTACGAATTTTTAAATTAAGGTATATCTAAGTGGTCACCTATAAAATTGTAGAATTTGTTGAAAATTAAACTTGATCTTAGGCGTGACCATATGCGTGACCACGTCTCATGACCAGAAAATGGGCAGAAGACTATTTTTCACTAGGCGTGACCACGCCTAACATAGCTGAAAATGGGAAGAAAGTGTTCCTTAAGTGGAATTTCGTTTTTTTATTTCTTTTTAGGGATTCTCTTATATTTTATACTTGTGGACCAAGGAAAACAAGTTTCCTTATCTTTGGGTTTATCTTTTTTCTTTTAGTTTGCTTTTCCTTAATTTTGGGGATTACTTTTTCTTATTTTTGGGGTCTTGTTTTTCCTTATTTTGGGGTTCCTTTTTCTTATTTTTGGGTATTCTTTTCCTTAATTTGTGGGTATCCTTTCTTATATAAAGGATCCTAATTTTGTAAAGGAATGTGGAGAGAAAGAGTAAGAGTGAGAG
>CATIWJ010204967.1:0-12508 GCA_949640765.1 Croton laevigatus | reverse complement strand
AAAGGAAAGGCTTTGCGAATTGCCATTGATATGAATGTTGTTTGTGTTTCGTGGTATGCACTTCTGTCTATCTATTGTAGAAGCTGAAACACATTGTATCTCTTATATAAGGTTATTTGTTTCTCAAAATCCTCCTCATTTAATAATTCTATTAAGTTTTGTAATCAGTAAGACGTTATTTTCTTGTTGTAAAATCAATATAAATTAATATTTCTCCATCAATTTCATTTATTTTATTACATTAATTTGTAGTATCTTTCCAATTTGTTTCCTTGTTTGAACGCCAACGTATACGTTTAAAAAAATTCCATTTATATTCTTTTAGTCAACGCCATTTTAATACACTATATAGTTTTTATATTAAAAAAAAAAAGGTTACATTAGAATTAGCAATTTAACACAATTTGATATTCTTTTTAATAGTAATAAAGTTTATATAAAAATAATAAAAAAAAATTTTGGATAGCATTAATTTAGTATGTTATAGATATATGACCTAACTGAAAAGATTAACAAATTTCAAAGACTAAGATGTAACTTTACTTTAGTGTTCATCCTCTTCATCATGTTTCTTTAAAAAAATTCTAGCCTTGAACAACCGCCGCCTTAACTAGCTATCGCCTTTGTCGTCATTCATCTGTTTTGAACCTATTCATGATTTCCATAAAAAACATAGCGAAAATGGCATGGAATTTGGTCGACAAGACGATTCTTAATGGAGACTGGCTAGAATCACGTTGAAAACTCGTTGTTTCTAAATTCCAGATGGCGGTGCAGCAAAAAGTCATTAAAAATTTTGACTGGCTTATGTTGTTCTAAGAGTACCAGACAAAAGGTCGGCGTGAGGACTGTTGTCCAGTATCCTTCTTTCTTCGGTCGATTGCATTTGGCAAAGGTGGTAGCGCTAAGATTTCAGCCTTCCTCAATCGTTATATTTTATATTCTTGTTATTTTTTTTTTCTGGCATCTTTTATTTTTGAAAAATTTAGAATACAAAGATTTAGAGTAACACAATCTATAATTAAAAACATAACCCATAATTTAAAACACTCCGTCAAGTCTTACATTTTCTTCTCTTTCCGTTTCTCTTATCAAATTAAAATAATCCATAATTAAAAAATAACCTTTATTTAAAAGCACAACAAGTGAAAGTATTCACATGTGTGTGGAAATTTTTATTTCCAAATTTATATGTCATGAAAATCTCTAAATCTCTTTAAACCTTAAAGAAAAAACTAAAAACTAATAATTTATCTTAAAATTGTATTTAAATAATAGGTTAATATAGTTGTTGTTCTCTATCATTCATTTTAATCTAATTAAAACAAGCCATAATTAAAAAATATAACCCATAATTAAAAGTACAATCCATAAATATTTGCAGGTGTGTAGAAATATCTAATTTCATATCTATATGTCATGGTCATGAAAAACACCAAATCTCTTTATACCTAACTAAAAAAATAAAAAATTAATAGATTATCTTAAAATTGATGTTAAAATAATAAATTAATATAATTTGATAAAGACATATTTAACTTTAAAAAACAAACTTGAATAGTTTCGTTTACAAGGTTCAACACAGTTTTTTTCCTACACCATCAACTTTTCTATTTTCTGCTCCATAATTTATTATAATATAATTAAAATAATTTAAAATTAAAAACATAACTTGTAATTAAAAACACAATCCATAAAAATCCACAAGCAAGTCGTGTATTTTAAATTTCTGTTTCAAAATCCATAAGTTGTGAAAAGTTTGCATCAGTCGTAGAAATTTCTAAATCTCTTTATATCTAACGAAAAATAAAAAACCTAAAAAATTATTTTAAAATTGATGTTAAAATAATAATAATAATAATAATAATAATAATAATATAGGTAAAAATGTAACAAAGTCCAATGCTAACACAAAGATTTTATTAAATAATACTTATTAATCTTAAGCTGTAATGGAATAGAATACTAAAATTGCACTAATCCTTATAATAAAATAATATAAATTATAATAATTATTATTAATTTTAATGTTTATTAATACTAAAATTTATTAATTTTAGTATTTATTAATGGCAAACTAAATGGAATATCTATCTTATAACAATATAGTCTCATTTAAAAGACTCAATACAATTTTCTTTTTCTACTAAATCAAGCCTTTTATTTTATTCTCCATAGCTAATTCTAATCTAATTAAGAAATAACCCATAATAAGAAAAAAAAAAACATAATTCGTAATTAAAAATGTCCCTCAAGTCTTCTTTTTTTTTTTTCATCATTAATTTTGATCTTAAAATAACTCATAATTTAAAATATAACCGTAATTAACAATGCAACCCATGAAATATCCACAAGTGTAAAAATTTATGCTTCAAAATCTAAAGATCTTGGAAATCTCCAAATCTTTTTAATAAGTTATGAAAGAACCAAAACTAATAAATTATCTCAACACTATTCAGTCTATGACTTTAATTTTTCTTTTTTATAATAACCAATTACATCAAAATAATTAATAAACAATAAATACCTATCTCCAAACTAATTTAAACACCATCAAATAAAATAAATTTTCAACTAATTGTTATTTCTACTAAAAATAATTCTTTTCAAATAATGATATAACTATTTAGACTAACCGCTAAATCACTAATAGACGATCCGAGTGTCTGGAAAAAAAAATCTCAAATTCTAAACCCAAGTAATATTATAGTTAAAATTCTCCAAATTAACATTGAATATTACTTGAACAACATTAATCTCATATCATAACTCCGAAAATTTTTATGGATACCGAAATACTAAAAAATAGATCGGTAGACTTCGAATCCGATCAATATTAATATTATACTTAAAATACTCATAATTATGACTAGATTAATATTTAGATACTTAAAACTCTAAATTCACTTCTAAAATTTTCAAGACAAAAAAAAATTGACTATTTTACCTTTAACCTCAAACTTCACAAAAACCGAAAGTTTTACAACCAGTCCCCATTTTTCATTAAAATTCCCAAATCGAATTAAGTCTTTTCGAAGTGCTATTTTTTTATTAGTAAATCATACGACCATATAAAGTTGCTTAACAATGCAAGCAGTGACATGCGCTTCATAATTTTTATCAAACACACAAAATATAGACTATAAAGTGGATAAGTGCGCGACTTAGGGAATTTCATTGAGGCCTCTAGATGATATAATGTATATGACTAAGACGTGAATGACTTGGCATTCAAAAGGGAGCTGCATGCGTTATTATAGTTACTTTCATTGATTATGTTAGATAGATGTCGCTACTGAAAAACTCTTCAAATAGAACTCCCCTCCTTAATAATAATGCTCCTCTAATTATCAAGTCTTATGAGAAGTCGCTAGTACTTCCCTACTAAAAATTGCCAAAGAAGGAACTATGTTTTGCAAAGATAACTATGTCGACCGTGTCAATCAGATGTCATTCCAAAACGCTTCTTGAGCAGGATTATCCTACCAAAGGAAAGGTCGCTGATATACCTTCGGCACATAGTTCATATAAGAATCTAGCAAAAAAGAGGCTGTGCCATAAAATTTTAAAAAAAAATTCACCCAATGTGGCACTATTGACCAAGGGTAGTGTCATGGCTAGAATTGTTAATATCGATCCTTGACCAGTTTTGACCCAAGACATGGAATGACTTGGACCCTAGGGGGACATCTGTAAGCCTCTCTACTCTTTAGCGACCCATCTACCAGAATCTAGTAAGGTCGGGGGTCATAATAAACTAGGAAAGATGCGCGAGCCACTGACCTCTAGTCTTAAGTCGGCAGGGCCGCTTACTACAGACCTAGTCGACATAGCACCGCTAATATCACTATATATAGGCCCATAACTCCCCACCTAGGGTAAGCTCAATCTGAAGCTCACATTTAGTGTGTAAAAGAAAGTCTCACATCTTTCACATAGAAGAAATGAAATGCTTTTATAAGGCATTATACATCAACACTTAACAATTGGTTGATGGGTGGTTTGGAGGGAAAAAAATTCAAAATCAATTAGGCTATGCTTGACTTTTATAAGTCAAAGAGAGGGCATTTTGGGGCTTAGAAATTAAATTCCTATTTAATTTATTATTTTTAAATATTTTATTTCAAATTTAATTGAAAAATTTGTTATTAAAAGATTGAGTCTTTAAATACCTATGTCACACCATCAAAATATTTAGTGTTATAGCATTGAACATTGTCTATTTTATAAACAGTGCAACTGAAGTATGCACTAGGGGTGACTAAAACCGAATCGGAATCAAAAATCGAACCGAACTGAATAATCGATTAACCGAATTTTCGGTTTGGTTTTCGGTTCCTAAAATTTATAAACCAAATTTTTTAGTCCGGTTTTCGATTCATAAAGTTTATAAACCGAACCGAATTTTAGACGTAAAAAGTGTAAAAAATCGTATCCAATTTGAAATCGAACCAAAATTTGGTTAAACTGAATTTTCGGTTCGGTTTTTGGTTCATACATAATAAATTTATTTTTGAACTGAAAACCGATTTTCGGTTCGGTTAACCGAACCGAACTGATTTTGTACACCCCGAGTATGCATAAAGAAATGCTTATATTGCTTAGTTTCTTGAAATTTTTGGTTCATAGGGATTAGATTTAGCACCTAAATAACTACTCTACTTCCAATTTTGTGTTTATACCTGTGGATTTTGTTAAAATTAGGCTGCAAGTCTCACAACTCCTCAGTCAAATTTCTGACGACCTGTTAAAGTCTCTGAAAATCAACAATTAGATGCAAAGCCCTTCAAAATTTTGCCAGCTGTTGAAAATATGCCAAAACCAAATAGATATTTTCACAACCCTTGTGAATATTTCCACCCATTGTGGAAACACAATCAGAAAAGTCATAACCCTTACGTAAAACTTCACAGTTCACACCAAATAAAAACCCAGTTTCACCAAAGGATTTTTTTGTCAAAATTATGTAGAAAGTCTCACAACCCCTGTCAAACTTGTCACGAAATGTGAAAGTCCATCAAAATTAACAATGGGAGTTGTACAGCCCTATGCAAATTTCCCCAACTTGTTGAAAATATGCCAAAACCAAACAAACATTTTCACGATCCTTGTGAATGTTTCCACCCATTGTGGGAACATAATCGAAAAAGTCACAACCTTTGCATAAAGCTTCACAGCAAATAGCAACTCAGTTTCACCAAATGATTTTGTGTCAAAATTAGGTAGAAATTCTCACAACCCCTATGAAATTTGTTACAACCTAAGAAAGTCTATCAAAATTAACAAGGGCAATTGCACAGCCTTGTGCATATTTCCCCAACCCGTTGAAAATGTGCCAAAACAAGCACACATTACCATGACCCTTATGTATATTTTCACCCACTGTTGAAACGTAATCAGAAAAGTTAGAACCCTTGCCTTAAATGTTAGAAGTCAAGATTCTTGACAGCCATTTCAACCATCATAGCTTGAAGTTAACTTGGAATAGTTACCTCCACTTGAAGATGTCAACTTTTCTTTTACCAAAGTTAATTATGTTGTTTTCTTGTCTCCCTTGATTGATAGAAGATTATTTCTCTTCTGCTCTATATGTGTATTCTAAGTTTGACAGAGAGAAAGAGTGAGTTTGAGTGTGTTTTATGTTGAGAGAGAGGGTTATTTTTTGTAGTTGAGTGAGAGTTGCTCCTACTGTAATTCTATTACGTAATTAATAGAAGAATTTTCAACCATAACAAGTGGTATCAGAGACTTGGTGAGCTCCATAAATTTTTTTTCTCTCCAAAAACACCAACTGTCCAAATTTCGTGTTTTCAAATTTTGATCGAAAATCAAATTTGATCACACCACTGGATAGGGCTCGACGAGAGGAGCATTCTGGAATTTTCGACAGGAAAAATGACCACCGGACAAAGGCTCACGCGCCGCACGCGCCTGCGACTGGGAAAAAACCAGTCTGGCCACGCTCTCCACGTGCCAGCAGTGAGGAAGACGAGCCACGTCAGCTCCACGTCACCCGCCACACCAGCCAAAGTTCCACGTCAGCGGCCACGTGGCTGCCACGTCAGCTTCAGTTGCCACGTCAGCACATCAGTCGGCTTCCCAGTAGGTGACACGTGGCCCTCTCTCTGTCTGCCACGTCACCAACAGAGAAGATCTCTGGTTTGCACCGATCTGGTTCGGTTCAGTTTGTTTTTGAGGTCCGGTTCAGTCTTTTCCAGGCCGGTTTTTGAATCAGTAAGACTGGTTCCTAACATTTTTCAGCGTTCCAGATCCAACTGTGCCCTCGGTTTTGCCTAATTTTGCTCCCATAGTCCGATACAAGCAAATTTGAGGCATTTTTCATGGAGTTTTCAAGCACAGATACGATGATCCGGCTTATGCCTACAAACTACAACATGTGGAAGTCAATGATGGAAGATTTGCTGATTCTGAAGGATTTAGCAGAGCCTTTAGAAGTCAAAGGTATCAAACCAGACACGAAAACAGAGAAAGTCTGGACGAGAATGAATAAGAAAACTGTGGCGTTAATTAGACAATGGATTGACCACAGTGTTTTTCATCATGTTTTTCAAGAGACAGACACATACACTCTCTGAGTGAAGCTAGAGAATATGTATCAAGCAAAGACGGCCCACAATAAGACGCTCCTGATGAGAAGATTGGTAAACCACAAGTTGTGTGGTGGTACCTCTGTTGCAGAACACCTGAGTCAATTTCAGGATCTTGTAAATCAGCTCGGTGCAGCTGAATGGATTCTCAAAGATGAGGAGCAAGCCATATTGTTATTGAGTTCTCTACCTGATAGCTGGGAGACGCTCGTTGTTACTCTCAGTAATTCTGCTCTCGATGGTAAAGTAACTATACAGATGGTTACAGATGCTTTAATAAATGAGGAAGCCCGTAGAAAAGAAGTCGGGGTTGATCAGACGCAAGCCCTTGTTTATGAAAGCAATGAAAAAGGGGGAGGCAGAAATGGAGGTAGAAGTAAAGGTCGAGGTCGAGGCCGAGGAAGAGGAAAATATCGAGACTACGATTCAAAGAATGTCGACGAAGACTCGGATCAAGATGATAGTATCATTAAATGCTATCATTGTGGCAAGAAAGGTCACAAAATAAGAAATTGTCGGAAGTTTCTGAAAGAGATAGCGAAAAGCAGTCAGAAATCATAGAAGGATGATGGTGACGCCTTGATCACCATATCATCGGATGTTGCATAATCCGAGTGGGAGGCCTTCCTCCATCGTGATTTGGATGAAGGAGATATACGGAGATGTAAGGTCTCCAAGATGTTGTTTTCCCTTATTCAAGGTTTACGAGTAAGGATGAGATATCGTTCTCTAAGGTGTTCAGAAAAAGAGAGAAGGTATTAACTGAGGGGGAGCTACAGAAGAAGATGATAGCGGTACTCTACTTTTTGGCAGTAGGAAGTGACGGAAGAATCTGGAGGGGGAGTTTGTTGAATAGTCAAGATTCTAAAGTCATTGTCATAATTAAAGTTAATTATTATGTTTTTTAGTTTGTCTCCCATTTATTATTGTCTAAACATGTATTATATGATTTCTCTTTTGTATTAGTTTGTTAGAGGCTGCTCATTGTTTTGAAGGAGTAGCAGAAACAGAGAGAGGCAGCAGAGAGTGATAGAGAGTTTGAGTTTTGAGTGTGTTTTTGTAGAGAGAAAAACATAAAATTTGTGAGAGAGAGGGTTGTTTTTTGTAAATGAGTGAGAATTGCTCCTCCTGTAATTCTATTACTGATTAATAGAAGAATTTTCAACCCTAACAACCTATTTTCCTCAGTTTGTATTCATTTTTTTCATACACGTCCAATTTCTTGTTGGTTAATGAGCTACCTGTAATTTCAGAGAACAAGCTTCCATATGATTTATATATATCCCTTGTAGAGGGACATACAAAAATTGCCTTTTATTTTTGCCAGTCTGCCCATGAAATGGAGAGTTTGTTCAGCAGCATAGTTTAAACATGCCAATAGAATTCATTACAATTTCTATATTCTAATCACATACTATAAGAGATGCAGAACTAGCTAGTTTAGTTCTCCAAATCATTGTCATATGCACATGAACAAGTAACATTCCATAAAAATCTAAATGTCTAACTTACAAAGTGGTAGTAATGCATTTCACATATAAAGTGGTATATCGAACTTACAAAATCTAATGCAATTTTTTTACTTTTTATATAAATTTTCCATTCCATTGAATCCAAAACAAATTTCAGATAAAAAGCTCTACAAAATAAAACACTATCTAGACAACAATATTGCAAAGGGTCAGTTACCATTAGATGTTTGTGAATTTTCTTATGTAAGAAAACTAACTGAAGCAAATTCAGGTTTACCAAACCAACCATTTCTGTTGTATATCCAGAATTATCAAGTCAAAGGATGGGTGGCCTACAAAGACAAGCCATCATGAAGTTGACCAACTTTCCATTATTATGTCTCCAAACATAATTATGTTGCTTCCCATTATTGTAGTTTGTTGATGCTTTTTTTGTATATATTGTAGTTTCTGTTTTAGTTTTTTTTAGTGGAGGCAGAAATGTAGAGAAATGTAAACAGAGAGAGTTTGCAGAGAGTGATAGTGAGGTTCTTGTTTTTGTAGAAAGAAAACTTGAATTTGTGTGAGAGAGGGTTGTTTTTTGTTGTTGAGTGAGCTTGGCTCCTCCTGTAATTCTATTACGTGATTAATAGAAGAATTTTCAACCCTAACAATTTCGTGCAATGTATCATTAGTAACAACTGATGAAGCAATATCTCCAGCTGCTACTGCTTCTCGATCTAGTTTGTCAGGGATTATTTTGCAAAGTTTTGTTTATTCTGCATATGCTAAATTTTCATTGACGACTTGTTGCATATTACCGTGTTTTTTGGAAACCTCCTGACGATCTCTTACACTATTTTCTGGGCATTAATTATCTGCAGAATCATTTCTATTCCCTCTCCCCAACTTTAATATTTGGACAACAGTTGTAATAAAGTTTCTTTGTTTTGAAATGGGTATTCGTAGTTTGTCCAGGGAATTTATTTTTATATATCATTATTTACATTTTTACAGATTTCAATTACTGCACTAGTGTTAGAAAGTCACTCCAAAGTCCAAACAACACAATGCATAAATCACTCATAAACGAAATAAATATACAAAAGACTCCAAAAACCAAAAGAACCTTCAAGTTTGGTTCAAAGAAACCCTGTGCTTGTAGTTTCTTTGGGGTACATGCTTGAGAATAGCACTTGCAAGATCAAAATACAGAGCTAGTTGTGCAAGAGCGAAAAATGTCAATTGCAAGCATGTAGCAGCATAACGAGGCTAAAGCTGCATATCTCAAGTTTTCCTTCAGGTCAAAAAAATGCCCTGCACAAAATGACAGCAATACAGCAGCGATGGACATAAAGAAAAAAGCTACAAGGGATGCAATGGCAAAGATGTCGAATGCAGGCTGATTTTGGAGCATTGGTTCACTAGTATCTTGATTGAGACCGCCTGATACAGTTGCTGAAGTTGCGAAAGCAACTGTTGCGATGAGTGCTGCAACTACTGAGCAAGACTCAGATGTTTTGGTAAACCATTCACTACCTCTAGCTACAAGGTCTTTGTGTGCGTCTGTGAAGATTTCTTTTGGTGTCTGGCCTTTGTTGTTGTGTTTAACAAAGAAGTGAGGTGCAATTGAGTTCTTGACAAACTGCATAATAGAATAGCTTAAACATTATATTTCTTGGCAGAAAATTAACAAAATCATCTGCATAAGAAAAGAGTAGAACAAATTCTCTGTAGTTACCTTGTACCACTTGATCTCCCATTGCATTTGCATTGCTGCACCAGAAATCAACCAAGGCCTATAATCTCCATATTTTGCAGCAAGATGCAATGCACTATTTCCCTCATCGTCAAGTTGACGAAAAACACTTTCTTTTAGCATTGCCCTCCTCAGCAACAACTTGTAGACATCAGTTTGTCTATGTTGGACAGCTATAAGTACGGCATTCTTTTGATGAGAGACAAGGTCTTGAATAGCTACAGGAGATGTGTCCAATACTTTATCCACTATTTCCAACACTCCCATCTTTGCTGCTATTAGTATAGGTGTCTCCTTTTTCTGAAATTTCTTATTCTTCTTTTTCTCATATGTTAGCAGCACAAGATTTTTTTTGGGTGTGTTCAACTCTTGGATTGCTGCTGGATATGCTTCAAGGAACTTGTCTACCATGTCAGTCACTCCAAGCTTTGCAGCCACTAGCACAGGTCTGTCATACTTTTCTGTTGCGCGCATGAAACATTGCAGAAACCAAATGTGCAAATAAATCTCCTAATATGAAATGAATTAGCATTTACGTTTTCCATGCTCAGCTCTCCCTTTCTGATGCTTTTCTTCGTCAGCAGTTGATGCACTTAACCCAACATGATCTGTATCTCCACCATCATATTTCCTGTCAAACTCCAATGAAGGTGGGCCTGTTGAAACTTCAAATGGATTTCCACCTCTGTTAGGCTAAGACAGTTTAGGGTCGTGGCCATTATATTTGTACGCATGCAAATAAGCTCTTTCCACCAGTTCGTTCATTATTTGCATAGCCCATACATGTTGCTCTTTCCTTACTTTGATGCGCTTGATCCCTGAAATGCCTAAACATAAAACAATTTATGATAAATGATCTTTTTCCTCGAAGTCAACCTGAAAGGAAAAAGGTTGTAGTAAAAAAAATGTAGAAAAACTAGAGAATCTAACGACTAAGTAAATGGTATAAACTAAAGAAAAATAGTTTTCTTGGTAGCTCAAAACTCAAAACTGATAATGAACATTCTCCAGCGCCTTCCATGTTTGTCGAGTTCTTTGTCAAAGGAAGCAAAGCATTATGTGTTAAATTACATTATATAATATGGACAAAGATCAATTACTAAAATTTCGCAGTGTCGATAGCATTCTACATGCATCTCTGGATTTATGTCATAAGAAAAAGCATGATGAAACAAATTTATACTCCAAAGACAAAGCAAACAGACCAACCAAGGAGCAGATTTCAAAGATAATCAAACTTAATTACTGAAATAAAAAAAGACAAACAAAATATAGGTGCAGATTCAGAAACAGAGTTATGAAGACAAAGCATTCAAAATTCTATTCTATAAAAAAAGTAGGTTTCAGAAGGATACCCAATGGTGAAGCATCGACGTCTAAATACTCAAAACCCATTCTTAGAACAGAATGAATAAAAAAATTGACAGCCATGCGAACAACAATTAAAGCAATAACCAAAACTAAAATGGCAAAACCAAAAACAAAAAGAAATCCTAAATTGAAACAGAGTAGAGTATTCAAATAGGTTTTCACAACTTTATCAATCTCAATCCAGATTTTTAGATTTTCAATAAATGGAAGAATGTAAATGGGATTCGAAAATATCACATTGAACTTTTGTTTCTTCAACAATGGTTCCAGTTTGACGCAGGGAAGATAATAAAAACAAGCAAAATCGGCCAGATTAGGCTAAAAATCGAAGTAGTAGATTAATGAATAAAAACTGTCCCAAAAACTTCCTTATGACATATATTTATAGCCTGGAAAACCCTAGGCCGAAATAATAAAGGAATCCTAATGAAAAACTAAAAGTTCATTACTTGCCGAAGAAGTAAAAACCGAAAACACTAATTTGAAGGTCGAAACGATGGAATTTGGCCGAAAAGCGACGGACGTCAAGAGCAAAGCTCATGAGTTTGACTCGTTGGCCAGTTTCCAATAAAAACCCTCACAAAAATTACCAAAATCCGACATTTCAACCCAAGGCCACAAGTTGGCCGCAAAATCTGCCGCAATGGACCTATTTGCCGAAACGGTCCCCGCCCGACTTCTTTGAAGGTTTGGCTTGATCCAGTAGACCCAAGAACGTCTTCGCTACGTCCTCCGCATCAGTCTCCTCCACTTGGAAAAAACTCGACCTCGAGTTAACTTTAAAATCTGGGTACAACGGCTCCTCTGCAGAATGATAAAGAGACAAATCTGCTACATTAAAAGTGTGAGAAATATTCATGCTATCAGGAAGATCCACCACATAAGCATTATCATTGATCTTTCGATTGACCGTATAAGGACCATATTTCCTTGGCTGCAACTTGCGGTAAGTCCCAACAGGAAATCTCTCACGCCGCAGAAATACCATGACTTGATCACCTTTCTCAAAAACCTGTTGTCTCTTGTGTTGATCAGCAGCCTGTTTATACTTCTTGTTGGTAGATTCCAGCTTCTCTTTGACCGCTTTATGAACCTCTACGATCTGCTCAGCTAAGTGACTTGCTGGAACATTCTTCTTCTCATCTTTGGGTAGCTGTATAAGATCTAAAGTAACTTGTGGTACCTTAGTATAAACGATGGAAAAAGGAGAACGTCCAGTAGCAGAATGGACAGCATTATTGTAGGCAAACTCGGCTTGCGGCAAAGCAATATCCCACTGCTTGGGTTTGTCGCCACAGATGCAGCGAATCAAGTTTCCC
>CATIWJ010204728.1:0-17634 GCA_949640765.1 Croton laevigatus | reverse complement strand
AAAAAAAATATGAAATACCAACAGTATAGATGGACCAAAACTTATTTAATAATTTGTAACTAAAAGATTTTTTTTTAATTTTATTGTTCCAATTGGAAATAAAATTCTGAGTTAATTACTCAATTCTCAAGGGTTATTATCATCCGATTAAAAAAAAAAGTATGAATATGTCTAAATTAGAGAAAATTTACCATAATAAGCTTATTTTATAAGAAATTTTTAGATATATTCAATTTTATCATATTATTCATGTACTAATTAATCTGTTAGTGTGATGATATTAGGAGATACAGAATTATTTTGTACTTATTTTTATTTTCTCACCTCATTTAATGAATTAGTTGCGGGATGACATGGTAAAATGAATTTGCATAAGAATTTATCATTATTTATTATTAGTATAACATTATTCTCTTCATGAGACAAAATAAAAACAGTAATGACAAGAGTTCCAACTCTCTCAAAAGGTTTGAACTCTCAGTGCATTACGAAATTATTTACAGCAGGTCGCTAATTGACTCCCAATTATTAATAAGTACAAGCAAATATAATTGATATTACCTCCGTATTTTATGGTTCTTTATATTTCTCTTTTTAGATGTATTTTATGGTTCTTTACATTTTCATTTATAGTAAGTTTTATAATTGTTTAGTATTATTTTTTTATTGGTATTGGTGAAAAAGTAAATTTTTAGAGAATTAGTAATTGTTTATTATTATTTCTGTCTTGGTATTGGTGAAAAGCTGATTTGTGTTGGTATTGATAAAAATGAAATGTAAAGAATTATAAAATACGGATGTAGTATTTTTTAGTATTAATAGGAACAAGTGAATATAATTGATCATTGTCAAAAATAAAAATAATTGATCATATGTTAATGTACTATACAAGGAAGAGTGCTGGTTAATATTTAATCACAGCAAACAAATTGTACTCTGTCCCAACGGGCAGTAAGCATTATTTGCCGTGCATTAAATAGATCCAACTGCCAAGGACTTACCAATGAAGAAAGGCAGGGTATGTAAACGACGTCGTAATCTTCTCACTAATTGTAATGACCAGTCGACCCCTCTTTTCACATGCTTACGCAAGTTCTATTATATAAACGCTTCAAACCCTTCAAATACACACGCTCAAATCAATTCCTCTTTCCCAAAACTACCTAGAAGAAGAAAACTTGTTTTTTGAGGTTTCATCAATCATCAACAATGGCAGCTGGTCTTAAGTTAGTTAGCATGTTGGTCCTCTGCATGATGGTGGCTGCTCCTATAACAGAAGGAGCTATATCATGTGGACAAGTTTCTGGGGCTTTGGCTCCATGCATTAACTTTCTAAGAACTGCCGGAGCCAAGAACAGTGCTCCACCGGCAAACTGTTGCAGCGGAGTCAGAAGCATCAACGACGCTGCTAAAACTACTGCTGATCGTCAACAAGCATGTCAGTGCTTGAAACAAGCAGCTGGAGCCGTCTCTGGTATCGTCCCTGAAAATGCTGCGGCTCTTCCTGCCGCTTGCGGTGTTAACATTCCGTACAAGATCAGCATGTCCACTAACTGCAACGCGTAAATGTTTCATTCTTTTTCCATTTCTTTCTTTTTAATTACATCAAATCCTTAATTATAAATTTTTTTGTTTTGCAGCGTTAGGTGAAGTGGAGCAGGCTTAGGAGCGTATGAAGAAGAAGAAGAAGAATAGACTAGTAATTAATAATGAGGAGTTTAGCTGAGATCTCCTTCTTCTTTTTTGTTTAGTTGCTGTCTGTCTTCGTTTTAAGTATTTGGTTGGTGTCTGTGTGTTTGGTTCGGTATTATTAATGAAATGAAATTTATATCATGGATGTGATAGTATTTATTGCTTTTTCTCCTGAAGTGGGTTCCCATTTTCTTCGGCTTCTGATTATATTTTAATCATAAAATTCAAATCATAACAAGATGAAAATAAAAGAAATTACCAACCTGAATGTAGTAGATATAGAGAAAGAGACATAACAGAAATAACAATTAATAAGACTAGCTTTGATTTTGTTTTCTGAACATCAACCAGCTTTAAAAAGTTTACTCCGTCTCCGATCCCATCTAATATTCGTGTTTCACTTCAAACTTTTCAAATAAATCTCTTTTATAGATTTTATTAATTACATTTTCAGAACAATTTTAAAAAATTAATCCCCTTCTTTGGAAGAGTATGGTCAATTATTAAATATTAATTATCAGGAGAACAAATTAATAATCTTTTTTAAATATTCTAAAAAAATAATCTTTTTAAAATTATAAATGATTAATGTAGTAGGGTCTTTTTTTTTTACTCTATTTTTTCGTGTTAGATTTTATAAATAAATGATTTGAACTTCTCATAAAAATTTGTATGAATATTAATTACAAATATCATTAAATAATGTCCTCAAGACTATTTTTTTTTTTTTTTTTTAAATGAGACTCTATTCTTCGGGGATTAATTTCACTTCTGAGATTATACCAATTAACAAGTGAAGATCATTTCTTGTAGGCTCAAATCAAGCTTCTGTTACATTTAGTCAAATAGATTTTTTTTATTTTTAGAAAATGGTCAAATGGATTATTTGATCTAGGCCTTCAATAACAAATGAAATTTCTATATTTATTTCAACTTCAATTACATTTGGTATGTGCCAAAAATTTAGTGTCAACGAATACTAAAGTAAATTTGATCTAGTCCTTCAATAACAAATGAAAGATCATATGCCTCGTATTTCTTAAAATTTCCCTTTGAATTGTCAACTAATACTAAAGTAAATGTAAACTGAAAATTAAAGGTGGTGTTTTTCTTTTTTTTTTTTTTAACAAAAGGTGGTGTTTTTCTTAATTGGCAAAGATAGTATGTATTATAAATTGATTGTCAACTGAGTTTAAAATGAAGTGCTTGTATTTAAATTAAACTTTGTTCTTTTTTTAAAAAAATAAATCAGATCTCTAAACTAAATTACTTTTTCAACCTTGTAATTGAGAATAATACCATGGAAGGAAATTGTTTGCTTATCATATTTTCTTGCCATGGTTGGTAGTAAAACTAGTTATAGTTTGTTCTTAACTGCTTATGATAGATACTGTGTTTTTATTTATTACAAATGTTTTGTAAACATACTATAATTTGGTCATCATATTATAGTAAATTGTAAGGTTAAAGCTTTACACTGTAGAAATTTCATTTTAATATGTTTTAAATTACGGAACTTATGAATTTAATTTGGTGTGTTATTGCTAGTGGTTAAATAAAAACTTTCTGCGAGAAGATTCCGCATTGTTAAAAAGGGCGTGAGGTGGCAGGGTGGTAAAAGATGTAGCTCCTTTTGCCAAAACGTGCACAGTTTGATCCTGGATGCCCCACCCCTTTCAAAATGCGTGTGTGAGTGATTATCTAAGTGAAAAAAATAAAAAAAAAATTCTGCATTGTCCATTTTTATCATAATATAACTGTAAACTGGTTGTAAGCATGTTTTAAATATATAAGCATGTTTTAAATATATTATTCATTCCAAGCTAAGTTTCATAAACATATATAATTTCATTGTAAACTTTGTGAGGCAGATGGGGAATTTATAAAATTTTATTTGAGACTATATTTTTGTAAGTAGTCCATCAGTTTCCTCCAGCTAATAAAAATGGTAGGTGTTTAGCATAGCTCTTTAGAAGATATATAGATAAAACTTTCCATCTCATTAACTCCAGATTAGCAATTGAGTGTACGATCATCAACCATTTTCTGCTACAAAATTAAGTGCAGCATTTATATTTCACAACTAGATCCCATAAACCACATTATTAAGTTCAACTACCATCCAAAATTTTCCTTTATAAATATCCCCTAAAATAAGCACTCTACCACTCAACTCTAGCTACAGATTATACTAATAAGAAATCATGGCCAGCAGCACTAAAGCTCTGAAAATGGTGGCTACTATAAGCCTAGCAATGGTAGTAATGATGGGTGCACCAAAGGCATCCAAAGCAGCAATTACTTGCGGAGATGTGGTTAGGCAGCTGACTCCATGCATTAGTTATTTGCAAAATGGTGGACAAGTTCCTGCAGCTTGCTGTAATGGTATTACAACGCTTTACAATTCAGCTCAGACCACACCTGATCGTCAGGCTGTTTGCCAATGCCTTGAATCTGCTGTTAGTAATTTTCAATATTCAAACTATAATCTTGGTCTTGCTCAGGGTCTTCCTGCTAAATGTCATGTCAACCTTCCTTACAAGATCGACCCTAAAACCAACTGCAACAAGTATGATTAACTTTTAATTATTTTAATTAATTTCTCTCTGAATTGATTAGATTTTGATTATATTCTTCTAATTTACTTTGTTTTGTTTTTGTTGCAGTGTTAAGTGAGGAAAATAATGATATATATATCTGATCCAACCCTATGGAGAATATAATAAGGACTTCCACTTCCATGGTCTATCTTAACTGTGTGTGTCGTTTAGTTTAGAATTTGGTTGGACAGTTTCGTTGTTATGTATTCTCTCTATATATATATTTTATCTTTCCATCAAATCTGCAACCCTTTTGATAATACTAGTGTTAATTTTTTTATATGCGTTACACGTGTCTACTCATTATTTAAATACTTCATCCGTTTTGCAAAATATGTAATATTGTGTCAATCAACCTTAATTAAGCAAAAAAGTGGATATCATAGAAAATTTATCCTTTTATCTTTAGGATAATGCTATATTTACAAAATCAAATAAATCATTTTATATATTAAAATTCTAATATTTAATAAAATATGAAAGATACAAATGGAAAAAATAGAAAATTTATGCTTTATTACATAAAAAGTGTCACTTGTTTTGGAGCAAAATGTATGTCACATAGTGACAATTTTTTATAAAAGAGAGGAAGTATGTAATAATTTAATTTTTTATTTAATTATATTTATTAATTATATATAAAATTAATTATTAAAAATACAGAAAAAATTAGTATTTATTATCTATATTTATAATAAAATAGTATTTTTTATTTAAACATGTTTTAAATTTAATTAATTAATAATTAAAATACTACTTCTTGTTTAGAATATAATTTAAATACAATAGATTAATTATGATAATTATATAATATTTCATATTAGAACATGATTACAATTTAGTTAAATAACAATTAAAATAATATTTTTTTATTATAATATGATTTGAATTTAATTAATTAATTATTATAAATAATTATATAGATATAACTTTACCTTCGATAATAAATTTTATAGGGACGTTTTTGGGCAAAATCAAATGGCCCCCTCCCTCTCTCACATTTATATGCATTAGTATAAATGTTGTGCGTGTTTTGCACGTGATAAATATTTTTTGCTTTTAAAAATGTAATTAATTATATTTTTAATTCTCTGCATGATTATTTATTAAGAGAAAATTAAAAAATAAAATATGTATTAGTATCAATTCTATTTTTTGAGTTAGTATTTTTAATTATTAATTATATTTTTATGAAATTAAAGTTTTGGGCACTGTTGCTTTATAAGAAAATTTCTTTTAAGAAAAAGCTTTAATAGACAAATAAATAAAATATTGACTAACTGAATCATTAATCATATTTAATATTCATATCGAGTGACTGATAAAAATAATGATTAATTTGAAACAATTTGAGAAACAAACATAAAATTTGCATTACTACACCAAAAACCAAACCAAACTACTCAGAAATTCGATACTCACTACACAAAATTGAGCCAAACGGAGGAACAAATAATTAAAACTGAAACTTTAATACTCAAAAGTAAATAACATACCCTAAAAATGAAATTAAACAATAAGAACATACCTTTATTTTTAAGGGACGCCATGATCATGTTAAATTAAGATTCACCAGCAAGTACAAAACAAATGTTGCCTTCTTTCGTATTGATTTAAATTCTGCCATCAAATAGAGAAAAGATTGATTGTCAAATATAAGAAAAAAGCTTCAACCACTATCAGATTAAAGTTTATTTTGTCGAAGAAAGATCAACCGTTGCAATCAAAACTCAGAACTTCTTACCATTTCATTTAAAACTATTCGTTGCAACAGATTCCTCTTCTTCTTTCTTCTTCAACGGCCACTTCTTCTTGCAACAGATTCTTCTTCTTCTTTTTTCTTCTCCACAGCATCAGTCTTGCCGCAATTGCTCATCGAAATTCTCACGCCTATCCATTTCTTTGTCATCATGTAAATTAAACAAAAATAATTTTTCTAACTTTTAACAATCATAAAACTAAAATCTAATCAAAGATCACAATATTTGTTAGTTGTGGAAAGGGGAAAAAAATGCAATTAACCCCTATAGCACTTTTTAAGAAATTTATTAGCTCAATAACACATAAGTTTAGAAATTAGGGAAACAACATTTTTTTTTTTGTCAATATTGGCTAATATAAATTAAAATATTCCAAAACAGACTATATATATTAGTGAATAACTGCTAATAATTTTAAAAACAAATAGTGTTCAAGCTCAATATCAACTATGAGAACACATCATCGTTTTCGAAATCAAACTTAAACTAGTGGGAACGAAAGGACTTCAAATGTTTTGTGAAGATAAATGTTTATTATTATCACTGGAAGTTCTTAGAAGGTAGGCTACAAATAATTATTTGAAAAGTTGGAAACAATTATGTCGAAAACATATGCAATACGAAACTTGACTATTTATTTATTTCACATTGGTTGCAATTTTGATAAACTTAATTAATTCATTTCAGAGAAGAAGAAAAAATTACATTTAATAAATTGAGAAAAGAATTAAGTGTAAGTGAAACAGGGTGATAGTAACCAAAAATGTAATACAAAAAGCACCAATTTGTGGTTTGTTCTGTCGGGAGAAAGAACAATAATTATATGAGCTTAGCGAAGCACGAAGTTTGGATTAGGCAATGTTGGGTTTGGTTACCAGAACAATATAAACTACTTTAATAGTTGCATTTGGTTTTTTGTGAAAATACACAAGATTTGTTCCAACCGCCAAATATCTTTTTCCTTCTTTGTCTACTTAATTCCAATAAATTATTTTGGAAGAAAAGGATCCAACTTGTTTTGATGATGTCATTTTCTTTCGTACTCATGAGTCTCCATAATTAATTAATTGATGGGATTATGTAAGAAATGAAAGTAGAAGACATCTATTTTTAAAAAAAAAAACTATGTTAAAAAAATGAGTAAGTAGAAGACATTAATAAGTGGAGAAAGGAGTGGCGCCGCTGATTTGGGTGATGAGTACGAAATCCCTAAATACAGTTAGCCCACAACAAACTAACAACATCATCACCACCTTGCTTATGTTGTATTGTCTGGATTCTCTCATGGCTGTGGACCACGGACGTCTTCTTTTTTTACCAATAGTTGTAGAATTATGGGCTCCAACAAAAAATCAATCATAAAACTTAAATCAAATGTTGCGATTTTGCTTCTAATTAAACATAAAATTCAATTTAATCTATCAATTGACAATTGTGGTATAAGATATTAATTGCTATACTAAATAGAAACCATAACAAACTTTGCCTACCTAATCCTATGATTAATTACTTTAATTTGTGGTAGTTGTAGAAAAAACTTAGTACTTTTAAGTTTTAACTACCCAATTGTATATCCAGCGTGGGCTAAACCAATTACAAGTTATATATACAAGGCTAGTGGGAATTGGGTGCCAACATTCTTTTTTTTTTTTTTTTTTTGAGTAAGTGCCAACTATGATGATTTTCATTTTCAGACAAAAAAAAATATATAGTATATGATTATTTTCAGTAAGTGCGAGTTTAAAGTTTAAACAACTGAATTTAAAAAAAAAAAAAAAATCGAGAATATCCAGAAAATAATACAACTTTATCTAAAACACTTTTCCGTTCCTACTTTTGTAAGTATCTTATAATCGTGTCTTGATTCCTAAAAGAAGACATACACATTCCCTTAATATAAGCGAAAGCCCATCAGCTCAAACATACCCGTTTCTGTTTCTAATCTTTATTCCCTTTCTTTGGGTTTCAATGGAGAAATTTTCTGATTAAAGAAGAAAGAAACAGCATCTCAGAACGAATCAGTTCGAATCATTTCTTTTGCAGAGGAAACGGTCCCCCTAACAAGTTTACCGTTTCTTTCATCTCCTTATCTTTTATGCTCTTTTCTTCTTTTTCTCTTTTCAAGTCCGAATCTTTACAACATTTCTTTCTATTCCCGTTAAACCCACCAAAATTCCTCTTCAAAACCCAGATTTTTTGGCTATGGCAAGTGTTTATACGCATCGCCGACTTCTTGAAACAGAGTTGTCTGCACCGGTGCCGCCGCCAAATGGGAACAGAACGCGTGATACTTACTTCACTCAGACGAATTTTGATGCTAATATGGTTATTATATTAGCTGCTTTGCTTTGTTCGTTGATGGCTGCTTTAGGCTTGAATTCAATTTTGCGGTGTGTGGTGCGATGTACTTGTAGATATGCTATGGAAACGCCAGACCAAACTGCAGCTCGTTTGGCGGCCACTGGACTCAAGAAACGTGATTTGAAACAGATCCCAGTCGCGGTTTATGGCGGTGGACTGAATATTCCGGCTACGGAGTGCCCAATTTGCTTAGGAGACTTTGCTGATGGAGAAAAAATCAGAGTGCTTCCAAAATGTAATCATGGTTTCCATGTGAGGTGTATAGACCCTTGGCTTTTGTCACACTCTTCTTGCCCTAATTGTCGGCTTTCATTGCTGGAACACACCAGAGCTGCTGGTTCAAGTGCAGCAGAGGAACCACCACCACCGCAGATTGATGACGGCCGACGAGGTAATGTTGTAGTTGTAGTTGGCGGGGCAAGTTAATAATTGTGGTGTAAAAGTTGAAAGTAAAATCTGTGTGTTTTATTTTTGTTTTTCTAGAAAAAAATATGTGCTTTAGATTAGTAACAGAGTTGTCATTTAGTTCGAATGTTCAAAATTGTGGTTCTTCTTTAATCTAACCCACAACCCATCTGAAATTATAACAACCATCTGAAATTATAACAACACATCGCCAAATTCGATATATCTATCGGTTGAAATGAAAATTTGTACTAGTAAGGAGGACAACACCCATGTGCTATTCATACATATTTCGCCCATCTAGTACGGGTATTGTAGACGTAATTTTATTTAATAACTAAGGACACAAGTTGTCTAATTCATGGGGCAAGCTATATCCCGATTCCTGCCTAGAAAGTGTTATTAGGGCATTGAGCATTTTCAATGTTAACGGGGAATGTAGCCGTTAGTTGATGTGCCACATAAAATAGAATATATAGACGGTTATATGGCTAAATTTTTATTTATATAGATTTGCATTAAAATAAATTCTATACAATATAACATCTTCTATTTTATTTTTTTTCTCTTTATAATTTAATACTAAACCAATCATATAGCAATATTAATTTGGATATTGTCTTGCATATTTTTTATTCTTGGAGTGTCTATTAGACAATGTTTATTAACACCTCAATTTGATTATGAAATAAAAGTTTGTATTGGAGATGATTTTTTTTTAATTTTTCTAACGAGACAAACGAATTAAATCAATTCACTTTTACATTAGAAATACTGTTACGTTGTTACAGTTCAAAATTATACCTCACCTTCGTGATAAACTCAATCTATTTTTTTGTGGGTAGTGCACGACATGTTTTATTACTCTTAAATATCGGTTATGAATTTCGTTAAGTGGAGCCTAATTATTATTCCATTCAAATTTTGAAAGGACAAATGCACACTAACTATTATTATTCATTTTAAAAAATAAATTGTAATAGAATTTAAGGAAAACAATGTATTCTACCAAAAAAAATTTCAATTTTAATGAAGTTACAAAAAATTTAATCTAAATTTAAATTCAAAACATTACAAATAATCAAAAATAAAATATTGTAAAGCAGAGATAGAGAATTTTTTTGACCCATCTTTATGCTCATTATTTCAATTATCGATTTTTATAAATTTTTGGATTTTTAATAATAAAAATTTTAAATGTAAAAGAAAAAGAAAAAAAACCATTTTTGCATCTTATTTTCCTTTTTTTTTTTTTAACATTTTGCATCTTATTTTCATAAATAGATAGGTTAGAATTGGTTTAATAGGTTAAACTCTCCAATTTTATAGAATTATAATAAACTCTGCGTCTCAATAATTCACGCATAGGTGATCTAGCCGCACCTCCGCAACCGTCTTCTGCAATCAATCACCAATGTCGTCATCGCCATCCCCTATAAAACCTTCATCAAGCCAGTCACAGAAGATTCACGATTGCAAGCTTTTGATCGTCCGTCCCTATCTGTCATCTTTCTGTGTTTATTATATAGCTCATTAGTTCATGTCTGTTTAGGATTAATTGCCAATTGCTTGAATAATAAAATTATACTATGAACAAGTGAATCAGAGAAGTAAAAATTATTTGGAAAAGTAAAAGTTTTATTTAAGGCTTAAGAGATAAAACATACTTCATCCTTTTATTGATGTTACCTTTGATGGAGTTGCTGAGATATCAGAATTTTGACCGCATACAGAATTTGCTCTTGCAAGTCCGCCTTTACCAAAGCGGAAATCCTGATCTCAGATTGCAGATAGCAGAAGTCAATTTCAAAATATTGATTGAACTGAGGTCTGTACGACTAGTTAACAATATAGGAGTTTACTATTCATTCATGATGCCGCTAAATAATGGGTCAGGCTCAAAATATAATTTGGGCCAAGTCTTAGGTAATTTTCTGTAGTTAGAAATCGGGTTCCATCTATTAGGAACACTGAATAAAGTGATCAACACTTGTATAAAAGGGATGGCCTTTCTCTTGAATGCCCAATAATCAACATACTTCATCCTAACCGGTAGGTTTGTGCATCAGTCGGGTTTGGTTCCGATCAACGCGAAAAATAAAAATTTTTTATATTAAAATTCGAACCGAATCGATCAATTCAACTAAACCGAGCCGAACTTTTTCCGAAAGTTTTAGCAAAAAATCAAAGAAAATTGTTGATTTTTTTGGTTCAACCCGAATTAACCCGAACTAAAAATCTGATTTTTCTTGAAATATAAAATCGAACCGATCAACCTGATTAAACCGAACCGAACACATCAGTTCGGGTTGGTTTGGGTTTTGCACACCCCTACCAACTGGGGGTATAATTTTGTTCAAAGGATCATCTGCCAATTAAAATATATAAAACCTATGTCATTGATAATGATATGATACAAGAGATAATTGTTTATATGGCAATTATTAAAAAATTTGTTATTTTTTTTTAGCTTAATACTCCCTTCATGAAATAATATGTGAATCATTTATTAATTATTAATTACTATTATAATAATTAATAAGAAACGGATCATTTAACCGTTCAGAATTTTTCCTAAACTTAAATTTTACCGGAGCAATCACAGTTTGTTTCACTTCAAGACGTTTCTAGTTTTGCAATTATACGATGATGTTCCAACATGCTAGTTTGATTTTTGAATTGGATAGTGGCTGACTGGATCTCTAAATTATGTTTTAAGTGAGTGTGAGTCTTATTTTTAATAAAAATGACCATTTCTTTTTTATTTTTTTGAATTTTTTTAATATTTGATATTCTTTATGTTAGATTTTACGAAGCTGATATTGGTCTTCCATTTTTTTGTTTGAGCTAAAAGTATTTATTTAATGACATTTCAGTGTTTAAAAAAAAAAACTAAATTTTAGTTTTTTCAAACCAAAATATAAAAGCAATATTTTTTTTATTACATAAAATAAATATAATTGTCTCATTTGAGACATCCAAAAAAAATACATATATTTTGAGCTTATAAAATATATTTATATCAAAAAGATAAAAAATAATTAAATGCTATTATTCAAAACCAGATTATTATCCTTTAGTTATAAAAATAGGATAAAATTATTGAAGCAAAATGATGTGATACTATTTGTTATTCTTTTTAAATATTGCTTATTGTTTTTTAATCTGTCTTGAAATAAATTTTTTTTTTAATAATTTTGGATTTTTAAAAAATGATAAATAAAAAATGTTTTATATAATTTCAAAAATTTAACCATTTCATGTGTACAATAGTCAATAATTAAAACGTAACTTATTCTTCAAGTGGACTAGTTTGTTTTTAAAATAAAAAAGTGACTTTAATAACAGGTTGAGCATCTCCTAATACGATCAAACTTGTTTAAATTATATTTAACAACTTAGGGAAAGAATTTTATGGTGCTATGAGATCTATGTTTAAGGGACTGGTTGTTTCTTTTGCCAGTGAAACCCTAGCAACTTAAATTGGAATCAGAGTTTGTGAACAGTGCTGCTTCTCCAACGGCAAATGGGTACAATGCAATTGCAAGCACCAAAGCAACGATCTTGGAAAATCAAAATTGATGCCAGAGACAAAGCCAACAAATTCCAATTGAAATTCAAAGCAACCCAGTCCAATTCCACTTGGAAAATCCTCAATTTCTCACTCATTCTTAGCATCCACCATTTTTTTCTCCAACTACAATCAGATGCCTCTCCTACCCACCAAAAAACCACTCCCAAATCTAAATTCCTCAAGTTTTTCCGAAAATTTAAAACTCGAAGAACTGAAAAACGATCGATTGCAGCAGAGAAAAACTCAACTACCCAATACCCAGAGAGGAAAGTTTCTGCAGATCCATTTTCAAAGTGGATAAAGGAGGTATATATGCCTCAATTATTTTTCCTTTTTGTTAATTTAATGAACTTTTATAATGGGGATTGTAATTTTGAAACTTATGATTTTGCAGAAGCCAGTTTGTATTGGATCATCATATTTTGGAAATATGGCATTATTATGGTTATTTTTGAAGAATTTAGTGAGTGTAAAGGCCAGAACTTTGATGGTGGTGTTGATACTTGCAGTAGCAGTTATAGTTTGTTTAGAAAAGTATATTTGTGATGGGACTAAAGATTATGTTGTGCAGTTGTTTTGCAAGGCATGGAAATATGCTGCTGCTTCTTTCTGATTTTCAACCATTTCTTATTTTTTAAGGTCTCGTTTGAGGTCTTGAATTAAGAATTTGTATTGATATGTATCTATATGACTTGTTTAATGGAAATGAAATTTTAATAATTCCTTGGATTAAAGTTTAATGAATCTCTGCTGTGTTCAGATCCAGATTAACTAACGCTTGTGATTACATGGTCGGAAATCAGATGGAATTTAAAAAAAAAAAAAGAGTTTAATTAGGAGAATAAGCCAATTTCACTATAAATTTATATGCCATCATTCTGTGTTTCAAAGTGAAACTGCTTATACTTGTCATAAAAGAAAAAGAAATATTTCAAATGCCAACTAGAAATTAACAATTTAATCTTTGCCTTAACCCAAGTTGATTTTTTTTTTTAATATATATTCTGTAGAATTCAATTCAATCCTAATAAAATTATTCTTAACAAAAAAACACATGTTTATTTGTCTTAATTTATGAACCAAAATGCATCTAAGAGTTGACCACTTGAGCATGTCAAGATCACCAACTCACCTAAAAAGAAAAAGTATACATAGTTTCAGCAATCGTAGATCTCTTTCTTAAAGCAACATGTTTTAACAAATTCGTCATAATAAAGCTCTAATTTAGCAATTCCCCCAATATAATCAGTAACGTTAATTAAAACTCCATGCTTAAATCTCAGAATTCCCATCTTTCTTTTTTTCCCAAATAAACATTAACGTTTGACTTCAATTTTTAACCAAGTAAGGAAGTTAATGTAACGAAACAATAATATCATCACACTTTTAATTAATCACAAGAGAAGGAACAAAAAATTGAAATGATTGAGAAGCATGACACTGAATTATATTTACATTTTAACAAAATAATAGAAAATCAAATGACACATTTAAACTAGTAGTAATTAGGAAGGAAACTAATTTTAGAAGGCAAATTGAGCAATTTTCCTCATTTGTATAAGAGTAACTACTTAAACTAGGAGTAATTATTCCTTAAGACTATATATATATATATATGTATATAAACTACTTAAACTAGTTGTATGTTGGGTACATCAGCGGATTGATGAAGAAAAGGAATGTTGGAACAAGGCAAAGTGCAATCACAAAGAGGAATTTCAGTCCTAATGATATGTAAGTCATACTTAACTTTTAAGTGTTTTTATGGTGAATGATACAAGAGGATTACCAATGGAATGAAATTTAGTTCTTTGAATTAAAAACATATATGATACTTGTATTTTTTGCAAACAAGTTGAAGATGAACATCGCTTGTTTTTCAAATGTTCATTCACAATGGCTATGTGGGTTTTATCTTCACTTGGGATTAGGATGAGTTTGGTAGATGGGGTGGGGAAACACCTGCTCAACTATGGAATAATGTGATAAATTTGCTTAATGTTAATGGAGGGGAATAAAATGGTTTCTCTGTCAGTTTTTCTTTTGTAGTTTATATGTAAATTAGGAATGTTGTTATTCTTAATAATAAATCACCGAACTGTCATGAATTGTTGATGTTGTTGCGAAATATTGGGATGAATGGGAGCAAGCTAATGATGAAGCATCTACCAGAGAAGTTACAACATATACAAATGTTAGGGTTTCAATCCAAGTTTCAAAAGTCGAAAACACTGGAAAAAAAAGAGTGTTCTAGAGTTGTTCTTCTACTCATTCGTTGGGCTAGGTCTTTTTTTACAACTGAATTTCAAGATCGGGATGAATTATGGAAATTATGGATGTTGTGTTTGCTGTTAGCTTTTGCTTATTTTGTATGTATATATTAGTGTAAGCCTCCCCCACTTTTGGTGACCCATCAAAGGGTGTTTGGCTTACCTGTCAGAGCGTGAAGAGGTCAAAATGCTGAGGTCTCGAAAAGGTCATCTATTGCAGAGACCTAGCAAATGTCACCTTTCGCTCTAAGTTTAGGCGACCTCTCCACCGCCTTGCAAGGGAGATCGCTCAGGCTTAAGCTGTGTTGGGCCACCGATCTCCTGTGTTAGGCCTACACCGACCTCCCAGGTATGTTACACCATCGACCTCCTGTCTTGAGTCACCAACCTCATCACTTTGGATCACCGACCTTACGACTCTAAGCCACCGACCTCGTCTACGTGACACCGCTTAATGGCACTATAAATAGTTTATAACTGTCACTGAAGAAGAGTAATCACTTTTCAAACTTTCAATTAGTATTGATGGTTGTTGGTTTTAGTTAGATGTTGTTTGTTCGAGGGTTGTAGTTGTTGATTTTTGGATGACTGTTGTTTGAATTAGATGCTGGACAAATGTTGTTTAGAGAATGATGTAATTGTAATGGGTTTATAATTTTCTGCCAAAAAAAACCTTTAATCTTTAATGGGAAGGTGGGACAAAAGCATGATGCAGAATTAATTTCATAAAAGATTTTAAAACCATTTTTATATAATACATATAGAATTTCAGAATTTTAGAGAAAAAAAAATAATTTAATAAAATTAAATAAATAGCAGTATTATGTAATTGGTGGTGACTGCAACAGTTGTACTGTGTCGTAATAGAACACTGAGATTATGTTTTATTATTTTGCTATTTGGAAAAGCAAAGGAAAAATTGCACAGTCAGATCAACAGTAGTAGTATTAAAAAAAAGTGATGGTTTTGTAGGGCCCACAGATTCCAACTTGTCTGCTGATGGTGGAAAATTCTATCCACGCGTACGTAGCGCGTGTGGGACTGATTACCTAATACGTAAGGACAAAATAAAATGTATAGTAATGAAAATGTTGATGTCAGTGGAATCATCTCGCCTTTGAATGTATAAAATAGTGGCCGTTGATCACTCCGGCCATGTAAAATCTGACGGTGAAGATTCAGAGTCAAAGACCTATCTTGATAGGTGTCTTTGACCACACTTGGGAACATGCCTTTTTTAAATTAAATTAGTAATTTTCTAAGCATTGATTGAGCTGTCACCTCAATCGAGCCTCTCTTCGTTGAAAATCGAGGTTCTTCTTCTTTTACTATTTTGCCCTTAGATTTTTTCACAATTCACATTTCCCCTTATAATAGCTACCATGCGCAATGTCCAAATACTCCCCACAACACAAACTGCATCCTATGCCTTTCTTTTAATTGTTTCAAATACTTTTCTCCTCCTGTAGGTATTAAAAGATAATTAAGTAAATTATTCAAATCTACTCAATTATTTGAAATAGGGAAAATTTTTATTTTAGGCATTTCATTTAGATAAAAAAAATTTCAAAAAAAAAAAAACTTTGAAATCCATTAAATGTATAAAAACCACTATACCCTTACTCATATTTTTCTATAACTGGCATGATTCATATGGAAAAAGAAAAAAATGCCATCGGAATAGTTGTAGCATTTAATTGCATATATTTCCAATAAAAAGATTTGACAATTTTGGACCCTAAATTTCATTTTCTGTTTCAAATAATTTATTACGTATTGACCTAACCATCCACATATTATTTTAATTGATTGGCAGTTTTTAAAGCTTCAGTCACAATATTCACTGTAGCCGTATATCTTGTTTATGCATATAAACTATGAACAATTTGATAAATCCGCTACCATATTTTTATATTTTGATGCTTGGTATTGATAAGAGTTATCAATATGTCTACAATCAGTCTTTTATATAAATAAGAAGTCTAAAATGACACAAGTCTCAAAATGTTTATATCTGACAATAAAACAATTAGAGGCATATCTGTGGCCAGATTTTGAAGAATACATGTTTCATCCTCTAAATTTGAATAACTCATATTAACTCAATTCAATTTCTTTTCTATTTTAAGTTGTTTGAAGGATTTTGTAGGTGTTGATGATTAGTTATTTATAGACATTAGTCATTTTGGAATTTGATAGGACTATAATATTAGTCAAAATTTGATTTTTCATAATTGTGGCAAGATTTTTTATTTCTGACCATCTAAATTTGTGGAGGGAAAAAAAAAATTAAAAATTCAGTAAAATTTCAAAGGAATAAAAATTTAAATTATTTTGGATGTCATTAACTTCATTTTATCGAAAATAATACACTAAACTCATTTAAAAATAAGTTTAACAATAATTGATGTCTTAAAACTATAAATAGCCACTTTACCGCATTGTCTTTTTTTCAACGTAGTGTAATTATTACTTATAGGGGTAAAATAATAACTTTAGTGGAAAATTTTTATATTAAACTAATTTCTTAATTCTAGTGCAAATCGTAATTTTTTCTATCTAAATGAAACAGAGAGAGTAATACTAATGATAGAATCACCCTCGTATTCCTAAAGTTTGACATGATATACTATTAGGTTTATGTATTTTAATTTGATGTTTTTCCATTCAAATCTCTCTTTCAATCTATTAACCAATTGTGAAAAAGACAATAATGCATCTAGGTTTTTTTTAAGGTATATAATAATACATCTATTTATTTTAATTACGTTTAGTAAATTTTAAGAGATAATTATGTTCAAAAAAAATAATAACTTTCTTTTAAGATGAATTAAATGTAATTAAATAATTTTAAATATTATTGTATTTTTGATAGTTGACTAACTGTGTGAATAAAAAATTAATTTGGATGGAAGAATCTCATGTTTAATTTTACAAACTAAATAAAATTTTTAATATATTAGCCAAAGCAC
>CATIWJ010204722.1:0-23083 GCA_949640765.1 Croton laevigatus | reverse complement strand
ATTCTACTCAATCGAAGGTAAGTGTTCTTCTACTCCTCTTGCACTCCTGCTTTGCCGAAAATTTGATTATGCTTTTGCCTGTTGCTTCTTTCTTTCATTGTTAATTAATTTGTTACTCTTCTTCTTGGTGTTTTACTCACTGTAATATTCCTAATTTCCTATCAAGTGTACCATTCCTCTACAAAAATAGGGTCTGAAATTGTTCAATGCCTCCTCCACGTTATTTTGTAGAAACTGTATTTGTTTGTGTGCTATTATCAATCTCACATCTCTACCTTCTTAATCTGTTGTATTTGCAAAATTAAAATGAAGGGCAAATTGTAATTACAGTTAATTGGAATTTGGCATTTAAATTGCAATATTAAGAATGCCGATTTCTATTTTCGTTTAACTTCTGGGTTTTCAAAATTTGAATCTGCTGCCTCAGATCCGTTATGGGAATGCTGATTTCTATTTTGTTTCTCCTTCGATTTAAGTTAGCTTCTGCTTCCCCTTCACCCTTGGTGGCAGCTGCTTACAACTCGTTTCAGTGAGTCGACTGTGTCTGCTTGGAGCTGCTGCAGTAAGGTAATCGACCGGGGACCAGCAACTGTTTCACTACAGCCCCTGCTTCCCCTTCCGGCCGGCGACTGCTTATCTTGGTATTGGACTAACGGCTACTTATTCACCTGCGAGTGCGTCTGGCTTGCAGTTCCTGCAGCAAGGTAATTTTCATAACCTTTATCTATTTCTCTTCTTTTATTTCTTTAAGTTAGATGATAGTATTGCTAATTTGGAGACGAATCAATTTTGTGCCGAATACATGGAATGATGCAACTTTTATGCTATTTTGTTTTCTTCGTAATTGTTTATAGAATTCATGTAATTTAGTGTAATACATGCAATTTAGTGCCAAATCTGTTTATATTTGTTGGCCTTTTGTGGTTTGCACTTGCTTCTGCATTTTTAATGCAGAAATTAGAGATTATGTCAAACGGAGGGAACTGTTCTATTAGCTTAACATGATCAACAATTTAGCACATGATCATTGATAGATGGGTTAGAGATATTGTTGTTTGGTTCTAAATACATGCAACTTTTATGCTTTTTTTTTTCTTTCTGTAATTGTTTATAGAATTCAAAACATACTAATTGTTATCTTAATTATATACACAACTCATTTCCTTTGGCTAAATAAGTTTTCAATTAATTTATTGGCTATTTACTGGATCCAGAAATATCACCTCTCTAACACAGATACTTGTAATCTTTTATCATTATGTAATCTGTAATCTTTTTCATCATCCTCTATTACTTCAATGGCCAATAGCTACAACAATGGCCGCTAGGAACTATGACATTCCATGGGTGGAGAAGTACAGACCCACCAAAATCGCCGACATAGTTGGGAACACAGATGCTGTCTCCCGCCTTCAAGTCATTGCTCGTGACGGCAACATGCCTAATCTCATCTTATCCGTATGTCTGCTCCTCCATAGCTTCTTCTTTAAAAGTTCTCTAATTCCTGCTGTGCTTAATTTCAGATTATTTAGTTCTTGCAAAGTTTATTGTTTGTTTCTTGAAACTTTACTTGACTAATTTTAGTAGGATTTGAATAAAATTGCGTTTGTGAATGAAATTGTTAAAACCTAGTTTCTTCAGTTTGAATTTTGGGTATCCTGTAGTCTGGTTTCATTTTTGTCACCAATTTAAAAATAAATGTGGGCAGCATTACATTTTCCTCAAAAATTTCAATAATGTTTCTGGTTTATGCGCTCACCGTTGCATGAGTCTATGCGCTTACTGAGCCTTTTTTTTGGTATGTTTAGGGTCCTCCTGGAACAGGTAAGACTACAAGCATACTGGCTCTTGCACATGAGCTTTTGGGACAAAATTGTAGGGAGGCTGTTTTGGAGCTGAATGCTTCTGATGACAGGTAAGTGTGTTGGCAAATGTTGTGGCATTTAATCTTTCATATTTTTTTTTAATCACTAGTTATTAAGTTTTGCTGTTATTGTTTTTCAGGGGTATAGATGTTGTGAGGAACAAAATTAAGATGTTTGCAATAACGAAAGTAACACTGCCACCTGGCCGACACAAAATTGTAATTCTTGATGAAGCTGATAGGTATTTATGGGGTGATAGTGTTTTGTTTGCTTTATGCTTAACTTTACTCTGTTTTCATATTTTTCCCTTTATTGTATTCTTGTTTATTCTACCCTTTTTTCTTAATAGATTTTTGCTAACTATTCCATTATTATATTTGAGTTTGATTTTTGCTTTTCTAATTGTTTTTGTTGATTGTGATCATCTTGTGGTGTTGCTTTGCAATGAACAAATATCAGCATGACATCTGGAGCACAACAAGCTCTGAGACGCACTATGGAATTATATTCGAATTCCACTCGTTTTGCTCTCGCATGCAATACTTCTTCTAAAATAATTGAGCCCATCCAGAGTAGATGTGCAATAGTTCGATTTTCAAGATTATCCGATGAAGAGATAGCTGGTCGTCTCAGGGTAGTAGTTGAAGAAGAAAAGGTAGATAATTTACGGTTCTGCATTGTACAATATACATATCCACTATCAAATGCTTTCTTATGCCTTTTCTCTATTTGTATTGTTTGTTTTCATCATATTGAATATGTGCTATGATTGAGCATAACAACCTGTTTTAGTTGCCAATTTTTGTTTTCTGATTGGGTCTATTCATATTTGTTTTTACTTTGTTGGAACCCATTTTTGCTTCCGATGATTTCTTCCAATTTAAGTTTTCATTCCTGATTCTCTGGTGACTTTGTCATAGGAGATTTTTCCCTTCTCTTGTTACAGTCTATCCACGAATTCGCAGGCCCACTGAGCTCTCATTGAGACTGCATTATTAATCTAGTGAAATTTCATTTTTGATAAGGGGACGTATATTTAGCTGCTAGGTAAATGAAAATAATGATGAAACCTTTATTAACTAAATTGTTTAATCTGTTGAATGGGTATTGTCAGATACAGACATGGTTAGGAGGTAGGAAAACACAATCTTGTTTACTCACTGTGGTGGTGACCTCATTATCAAGTGTCACCTTTCTAGTAATGTTGAATTAGCAAATGACTTATTGTTGAAATTGAGAACTTACATTTAAAACCAATAAGTAATAGATAATAAAGGTTGGATGAAGCTAATGAGGCTTCTGTTGAAAACTTATTAGCACCCACGGCTGTTGTCGTGGACGCTTGGATACCGCTTTTTAATGTGGTTATTGGACGTTCAATTCTCAAGATTGTAATGCTATTGTAGACCTCACATATTTTGTAATTTGTGTTCATAAAAGTAGTGCAAGTGTATTGATTCATGTTCGTTATCATGAAGGTTCCATATGTTCCTGAAGGTCTTGAAGCTATTATATTCACTGCTGATGGAGATATGAGGCAGGCATTGAATAACTTGCAAGCTACTTACAGTGGATTCCGCTTTGTCAACCAAGAAAATGTTTTCAAGGTTAATAGTTAGAAATAACAGCAGTTAACTTTGGTATTAATAATCAATATGTGTTGTGGTGACTGGTAAACGTAAAGTCTCTTGTTGGTTTGTTTTCAGGTCTGTGATCAGCCTCATCCCTTGCATGTGAAGAATATGGTTCACCAGGTGATTGAGGGAAAATTTGATGACGCCTGTTCTGGTCTGAAGCAGCTGTATGACCTGGGTTATTCTCCCACTGACATAATTACTACCCTTTTCCGTATCATAAAGAATTATGACATGGCAGAATACTTGAAATTGGAGTTCATGAAGGTAAAAGCAACATTCCATGAATATTTACTCGCTTGGCAATCTAATTTTCTTCTCACAATAATTTCTTAAATTTTATGAGTTTGCAGGAAACTGGGTTTGCCCATATGAGAATCTGTGATGGTGTAGGTTCCTATCTTCAGCTATGTGGCCTTTTGGCTAAGTTATCGCTGGTTCGTGACACAGCCAAAGCATAACAAGAGGGCAGTTATATATTCTGAATTAGTCTTTCAAAATAGATGGATTGCATTTTGGACATTGAAAGGGAGTTTCTGTAAGGGGAAACTGAAATTCCCATTACTTGGTACTTTCTAACTCAACTGAATTTTATGAAATGCTGCTTTTGTAAAGTGTTCTTGAGATGGGGATTTTAGGTTCTCTTTTTTTTCTAAACCTGCTTGAGAAGTTGTCGCCCCTGGTCATTTTACGCATAAAATGAAAAGGAGCAAACTGAGAAAGGATTGAATTTCAAAAATATTCCTGGAAACAAACAAAAAAAGCCAGAGCTACGTCCCACGAAACTACCCAGTTTTGCAAATCATCTACCTACCTTATCTTGTAATCTTAATTTGCGTGTAGAGTAGTATAATTTATCAAAATAATAATTGCAATATTTATATGAATTTTTTTTAAAAAAAATGAATCATGAACACACGGATTTGGAGTTGGTTCGATTTGTTTTTATTTTTCCTGGGTTGTATTACTCTACAAAAATTTCCAGATTTTCTTTGAGTTGGGCACTTCACATTTTAGTCCAACCCAATATTTTATGGGCTCAGCTATTTTCATTGGGCTGGATGCAAAATCATAGTATCATAAGCCTTTCTTTTTTTTTTTTTGACTAGAGTATCATAAGCCTTTCGAAAATCGAATAAAACAGGTAAGAGATAAGCGGCATTGAGCTATTCCCAAGGTAATAAAAGAAAAAACAAAATAGAGCTAGGCTAGGGCATTATTCAAATGCCTTTTGTTTTGTTATTTTTTCCAAAGCAAAACGAGATTAAATGCAGTAGGTAACCCTTTTTATATTTTGGTTATATTTTACAAATTAGATATGATTGCGAATTTAACGATATAAATCTGTTCGTTTTTATTTTGTTACATAGAGTCAAAATTTAATAACTATGATTCAATTTAATATCGATACTCTGTATAGATAATTGGTCGGTTTGTTTAAAAAAAAAAAAATCAAATACTGCACCCGATACGAGTGCAATTAATCATAAAAAAAAAATTGGCATTCAACTATCAATTGAATTGAGATTTGATTGAATTGGATGAAGGGTTTATTGTTTGAAGATCTGGAAAGGGAAGAACTTAATTAATTTAGGTTATCCCTAATAAAAAAAAATATTAATATTTTTTTTTTCTTTTCATAAATGGTTCATGGGTCGGGCAGGGTTCAGAACAACCCACGGGTATCGCCCAGGTCAGCTAATGGCATGACCTGCTGAGCTAGTTCAACAATTTCATTATATAAATTATTGTGAAGCATAAATAACAATTTCATGTCGTGATGCAAGAGATTTCCATTATAGATTTGAAGAAAGACTTGATTTCACTTTGAAGAAAAACAAAACAAGATTCAATTAATCACACTTGATAAGACAACAAACAACAGTAAAAACACTTTTCTAGCACTTAATTAATTAACTAATTAGTTAACCACATTGCAAACCTTACGTATCTCTCCTTGAGAACCAGTTAAAGGACTTATATTTCCCATTTTGACCATTGCAGATGCAAAATCAGACCGGAAAATCAAGCCATTGCTACTATATTGATTAACAATACTGTCTGTAGCTCCGCCGCTGAAAAGTACTTGATCAGATTGAAGAAGGCCTTTTTTGGCAATAAGATTTTTGTAATAACTATTATCAAAAGTGTTTGGTGTAACTAAATCAAGTGGTGCAAGATTTCCATCTCCGTTCCCACTAGTAGATGGACAATTGCTTTGTCTAGTTGTTGCAAAGCTAGCATCAATATCACTTCCATTGCTGTAAATTCTGCCCCGAAATGTCAAACATCTTGCTTGTCCTATTGTATGCGATCCTGTGATCAAGTGTTCAACGGAACCATAAGTTAAAATCCGCAGCATAAAATAATGTAAGTGTTAATTACATGAAATATATTTAAAGTGGAGTGAACAAACCTGAAAGAGCAACCATGTCTCTTTGACTCAAACCTTTGCTACTGAATAAAGAAGTCAATTTATCAAGACTGTCTGTAAATGCAGGAAGGTTGCTATCTGCTAAAGCTTTGCTTGCTGATGTTGAATCCCTTCTTCCTAGATTCACTGTCCACGATGGTCCACCTGCCTGTTATATTTATTATATATTATTGATAAAATATTAAATTAAATTAGCACAAATAAAAAAAAAATTGAGATTGGTAAAAATAAAATAATACTACAAAAATAAAATAGATTGGTAAAAAATCTATTTTGGGATCGCCTTTTTTTTGGGTATTGAAAGTGGAAGTTTCAAATGTTCAGTAAATTTTTTTTTTTTTATCACAAACAATTGTTATTAGATTATGTCTTAGCGCGATGTATTGTCACTAATTTAGTGTATTGTGTTAAATATTTCCATAAATGAGTAATGCTAATTGGCTCATTATGATGAGAAATAAGCTAGCTAGCTCACCGCAACCGAAGCATCGCGAGCAGCAACAGCAACAATATCAGCACAAGAAACAATTCCAGGACATTTACTTTCAATTTGAGTTTTAATATCATCAATAACATTAAATCCCCTTATAGAATTCGCATTGTTTCGTGCTGTTTTCTCTCCGGTCATCGATGAAGTATCATCTAACAGAACTGAACCATCACAACCCTGCAACACCGGTCAAATACATAAATAAAATTACTCACCGTCAAGATTACAAAAACAAAAAATTAATTATGAATAATTAATTTACCTGAACAAAGCAATCATGGAAATGCAGGCGAACGAGAGATGCAGCCATTCTTCGCTCACTCGAAACAGCTTTTGCTACAGCTCCCCTCACAATACTTAAAGCACTAGGGCATGTTTTATCATAAAAGTTCGAAGAAAGCTGTGCAGTACATGATAAGCTTATAAGTGATATTGTAAAAACCATGCAAAAAAGAGATGAGCTATAAGCCATTTTAGCAAAAATGGAAGAGAGAAAAAGAGAATGAAGCTATTGGATATTAGTAGCTTAAGGTGAAGAAGAAGTGTAAGATTTGTGTTCAATTTATAGTGTCAGTAGGAACTGTTCTTCATGGAAATGCTAATTAAAAAACTCGTAGACTTTAATATATTAATTATTTTATAATTTTTGGTCAAATTAGTACATTAATTTTGCTTTTTCAGCCTAACTTTTTGTATCTTGCCTTTAAATTTAAGTCTATATATTGAATTAGTAAATATAATTTTTTTTTTATAAAAAAAAAAGTGACCACTAGTTTCTTGGAAATTCTTATTAACGCGTTTTGCTTTAAAAGTGTTCCTAACCAAATCATGATTATGGCAAAACTTTTCATTATGATTTTCATGTCTCATATTGTTTTTGTTTCCTAAGTAATATAGCTCCATAAAGGTTCTTGTAGTTTTAGATCTATTGGAGATAGATTCTTGAGTTTATGAACAATTTATATTATGTTTTTGAAATTATGATAACTAGTATATGTCTGGGACTTTATAATTTAAATTATATACTAAATGAATTATCAAAAAAAAGACTAGGATATACTAAATAAAAAAATGTGTAAAATAATAAATGTTTAAACTTATTTTGCTCATGATTTATAGCTAAAATGAAACGTTCAATTTTTAAGCCAAAGAGAGTAACTTAGTAGTAAAGCACATCTTTCCTGGGTTCGAGACTTATCAATCCCCTTCTCTAAATCTGCAAGTAAAGTAGAATATCTATGTAAAAAAAAAACGTTCAATTTAAAATAATTGTATCTGATGTATAATTAGAGTTTAAAATTTTAAAATATCTACAAATTACTTAAAATTGAGTTTAGTGCACTTAATTTTCAGAATATTTACCATAATTATTTACAATTTCTTGTGGCGAACACTGAACAGAGTTTACATAAATTATACTCTATATTTTCAACTTATTCCATCAAATTTGCTATTAATCATAGTGTAGCATGGTTTGTCATTCTAATTTTCATAGTGATTATAAAATGTGAATGTTTCGAGTTCGATTCTAGCCAACTATACTGTTATTACTAATTTGGAACAGAAGGAAGGGATACCCTATTTTAATATAGTGAGGCCAGTACAAAAATTAAAAGGCAAAGAGATTTCTCCCAGAAAAAAAAGAAAAAGAAAAAGTGATTTCTCCCCAGAAACCTTTTTTTTTTTTTTTTAACCAATCCCTGAAACTTTTATATAGGTCATGTAAATAGATGAGGCGATGAACTATAATTGATAGGAGAGCAAGTGAGTGTATATAGTTGACAAAATGTATTATAAGATTGGATTAGACAAGTTGGCTAATGAAGATGTAAACCAATCACTAATTCTCTTCGATTTCGTAATGTATAAAATCAACAAAAAATGACTTAGTCAATTCTTGCATGGGTGATCCTATATGTCAAACTAACTACAATTTTTATAATACAGATTACATTGTCAATGTAATCTGTATTATGAAAACGTAGTTAATGGTGTAAAGAAGGAAATGAAATTAATCAATCTAATTTTTTTTAAAAAAAAGAATTTTATTGGTACTGGTCTAAAAAGAGAGAAATAGGTGACTATGAATTTAGGTTATATAACTTTTATATTTTCATCTTATAAATTCGAATTTACCAACCTCTAAATTATCATTATCTTTTAATATTTGAATATTTTGGACGTATACTCTAAAATTATTAGTTTGTTTGCTATTTTTCCAAAATGTATTTACATAATGTTAAAAGTTAATATTTCTTATCATAAAATACTATGATTTAAACAGTTAAAATTATTTTATGACTAAATGACTATAGTAAAAATAGATTTTAGTATTTTAACTGATCAAAATGTTAAAAATTATTTAAGTTGTTAAACATAAAATGTATAATCATAACTTTTTTTTTTAAAAAAAAAATTATAAATTTACAATACATTAATAAATGATTGTAATGAATTATATTAATAATTTCTCTTAAATGAAATAAGAAATACAAATATAAAAAAATTGAATATTTTGTTGAAAACGATCTTGGTTGAGTGAAAAATTGGTCTTTTAAATTAAACGACATTTGACTTTTCTTTTTTTTTTTTCCGCAAATCTGAACACGTAGAAAAATTGAAGGAATCAAATTCTAGTGTAATAACATGCCGCACTATGAACCATAATTTGAGTATTCAATTAATATTTTTCAAATACACCGCATCCTGTACGTTGAATACGGTAGTAGTGTAAGTTATATGAATAATTAGAGAATCTTGGAAGTGCTTTTCGAAAAATCAAAGTCAGAAAGGGACTCTATCTATATATATATATATGCAATCCATATCAGACCTTTTACTTTATGTATATATATTTTTAAGTCCCTCTTACTTTTATTATAAAAATCGTTTTCTTCAGCTTTTAATGTGTTTCAAATTTGCCTAACTACTTTCATGTTTGATTCTTTTTACATGCATTCGTAAATTGTCAACTGAGAAATTGTAACCCATTTCACTACTAATTCAAAATAGTGCAAGACTAGGAAGTTTATCATCATAGCTCCCTCTTCGTTTTCATGATATGTTTACATTTCCGTTTTTGAGTGTTTTTTTGAGTTATTTACATTTTCATTTATAATAAGTTTTGTAATTGTTTATTATTATTTTTTTATTGATATTAGTGAAAAAGTAAGTTTTTTAAAGGGTTAGTAATTGTTTATTATTATTTCTGTACTGGTATTGATGAAAAGTGGGTTTGTATTGGTATTGGTGAAATAGTGAATGTAAAGATATGAGAAAAACGGAGATAGTATTTACTTATTCTTAATTTTTAATTTATAAAAAAATTTTATAAATTAAAATATTAAAAATAAAATAATTGTTTCCTCAAAGTAGACACATTAGATATTTTTTAAAAACATTATGAAATAGGTTACTATATTTCTTATAAGTTTTTTTTTTTTTAAAAAAAAGAAAAAAAAAAAAAAAAACTCAGTGAATCATTTTGTAAAAAATAATTGTTTATTAATATGTTTTTACTTATTTTTACTGTTTACCATTAATTATTTATTTTCTGTTTTAAATTGTTTTTCCATATTTGAAAACATTATAACCTCTCCAATTACAAAAGTTTTTGCACTATCCCAATTGTAATTTGACGTTGATTGCAAATATGTAATTTGTTTTACCTGTATCGATAGCAAAACTCACTGAAAAATTAAAAAGACCGTTCGGGTTTATAATTTTTTGACCACCACAAAATCGAATAAGCTTCACAACAAAAGAAAGTGGGAGTCGAAATGAAGTTAATGGTTCAAAAAAAGACATATAAAACTCGTTTTTCATGATAAAAAAAGTCTGAAAATTTTAGTTCAAACTTTTTAGGCGAGTACAGGGTCCACCGGTGTCGGAATGGACCCGTTTTGATGTTTGTGGACTCGCTGGAGAATGGACTACACGATGGAGTTGATCGGAGCTCCAATAAAGGTGTTGTGGCTGTAAAATGGGGTCTCTGATGTTCAGCCAAAAAAGAGCGGGTGTTTTTTGGGTATAGTGCTTTTCATGGATGAGTTCCAAAAGTGTTATTTCTCATAATTTTACACACATTTTGAACTATTTAGAAAAAAGTAATAAACACCGTTATTATAAATAAAAATAAAATATGATCAATTGTGTATATTTTTCAAATCCAATTTTAAACGAAAAAAAAAAGTCATTTTAAGAAATAAATATTAATTTATTATTTGAGACTAAGATTTTTTCTTTTTTTTTAAGGAATTATTTAAGACTATTGTATTTAGAAAGAGTTTTCCAGTAATTTAAAATTCTTTTGGAATAAATAAATTTTATAAAATTTTGTGAAATTCCATTTATTCATATTAGAAATATAAAAAATTTAGATTTCAATTTTAAATCAATCATTTGAAATACATTAAATTTATTTGTAAATAAATTTTATTAAAAATTCGTTTAAAATGAATTTTAGAATTTCATTCTAAAATCAGTGTTAGTTAAAAAGATAAAAACTAATTTTTTCTTACCTTTAGCCTATGTCTTTTTAGCATGGTTTCATCACTTAATTTTGGCTAATATTATGATTTAAACACTCTGTTTTACAAAATTACTCTGAGATTACTGTAATTTGGCTATTAAACTATTAAGTCATTATATTAATTTTTTTTTAGGTATTGATAAATTATTCTATCAAAAAATAAACAACATGGCCTATTAGTTGAACGATATCAAACTATAGTGACTTTACATCAGTCATGCACAAATCTAATGATAAAGTAGTAATATTGACCAAATACTAATAATAAAATATTGTAATTTTTTCTGTATATAATTACTATTCTAGACAACTAATAACTATTGAGGGTAGATGTTACTCAAATACCCAATACTTCCATTCTCACACCCATATATCTGCTGCTAATTTCACCACCCAAATAAAGAACTTGAATATAAATTCCATTTCAATTTTATTTTATTCCTCACACTAAACATACCCATATAAATATTTAAGTTGTTTGGAAAGGGGAAAGGGAGGTGGAAAAAAGGAAGACATTTGTATAAAAAATGGAAAGTGAATCCATTAGATTAGTAGCAGCCCATCACATTGAAATAAACGTAATATTTTCACTAATTTTATTGACTAATGTTGACTTCTGCAATTACCAACCGCATACCTTGAAGTATATTTTGTACGTGTTATATATAATATTCTAAAATATAATCTATCTTATTAGTGTAATTGGAAGATAAACTATCACTAATAATACTAAAGAAAAGTTCATTCCTAAATAATTATATCGATGGAGTTATAATATCTATGCGTAATTTTCATCAAACGAAAGCTTATGTAATTATAAGGGACCTGAACTTCAATTTGTAATCAGAAGAGATTTGAATTTTAATTTTTTTCACTGTTAGTCCTTTTTGCTATAAATGGTAAATTTTCAACATCCAACATGGACCAAAATATAATTTTTCAAACATTATTTCATCTTTAACTTTTTTCTGATTTCTGAGACTGAATTAAAAATTTTCAACTCAAAACTCAATTTTCTTTTTCAAAATGCATCCATCAGGTGTGCGGAGTGGTTAAATTTTCCTGCAAATATTTCATCACCACCTCAGATTGCACCACCATCCTCTAACATCCGTCTTGGCTAACCAAGACTACCAGGCAACCGATCTTAGACCAACAAACAATAGGGAGGCTAGATTCGTTGAAAACGATGGCTGAAGGAAGGGAAATGAACTGGGCCACGATGTTGAACCAAATGATCAGGTTTCCTTTTCCACTTGTTTCATTGACTTCTGGTGGTCAGATGGTTCATCGTATAAATAAGATTATATTTAAATTTCTCATGACGAGAGTTTTAATTTATTATACTTATTTGCTATGTTCACTGCCAAACACAGAAATTGAGTTTTGGATTGAAAAATTTTAATTTAATCATAGCTGGAGGTTAAAAATGAAATGATCTTTAAAAATTACATGTTGGTCTTTATTGGAGGTTGAAAAAATACAGTTTATGGCCAAAAGCACTACCGATGAAAGGAAATCAAAGTTTATATCCCTTCGATGAAAGGAAATTGAAGTTTAAACTCTTCTGGTTACAAATTAAAATTTAAACCCTTTTTGTGAACATAGCCAAAGTTCAGGGACTGTGAATAAAAATTACCTTAATATCTTAATATCTATGCTCTTGCACTTTGAAAAAAGGAAAAAATTTTATGCCTTTACATAGTTCACTTGGATGAGTTAGTTTTGTGAAACCCTTGGTTTTTTATAATTTTAAGAATAAGGACAAAATAGTAATTTAGTACATATTTGCACCCTTATATTTTGTTTGATGATATTTTGGTATATTGATATTTGTTTGATACTAAATACCATGAATCAGTCGTTCTGCATATTTTGTTTTTATAAAGGATTAAAATAATACTAGGCTTTTTATTTTTTATTTTTTTAAAATAGCATATGTGATTTCTACCTAAATGAATTAATTAGTTTAATTAAATATTACAATTAGTCTATTTTTAAAATTAAAAAAATGATGATAAAATATTATTTAATATATTTTACTTATATTAATCATTGTTGAATAATTTGCTAATTTATTTAATGTTTGGTAACTAATTTTTTATAAGCTAAATAATTTATGAGTCACTAAATATAATAATAGCAATAGCATATAAATAATAATAGCTATGTTAAAAAAATATAAGAAATAATAGACGTATAGTATATTTTTATTTTTATATAAGTTTGGGATTAATTGGGTTTTATGGTCAGTATGGGTTGGTTTGAGGAGTTAAAAAAAAAGAAAAAAAATTTATATACAAGGGGCTAGTTTTTGTGCGGGACAACGAGAAAAACAAGAAAAATACACGGTTCGATCCAGGCTCCCCTCCCCAAAATATCTAAGTAAAAAAAAAAAAATTAAATTAGAGGAATTGAGTTTTTGGCAGAAAAGGAAGAGAGAGGAATAGGGAGAAGTTTTGATGAGAGTGTAGGAATTCTTGTGTTTTGTGCCTAAAGAGAGAGAAGGTGGGGTTCTGTGTAAAAGAAAGAGGAAGAGCTATCCGGCGGGACCCACACGGCAGCAGGCGGGACCCACGCGGCAGCGAGCAGTCTGACGGCAGCTGGCTTGGTAGGCTGAAGTGTCTGGTTCGGGCTGAGGTGGCGGAATTTAGTTGGGTTATCTAGGTTCGGTTGGTCAGGTCTGGTCGAGTCTGTTTAGGCAGAAGAATAAGTTCAGGGCTGTTTCTGATATTTATTAGGTACCTTTCTGTTTCTTTTCTTTATTTAGTGTTGACTCTTACATTGTAGCCAGCTCTGTTTTTAATAATCTAAGTTGCATTGTACATTGTATTTTCATTTACATGTATATGAATGTTTGACATGGGTTTTTGAATATTTAAATTAATTTGATTAGTAATTAGTTAACTGAAATTTATTTGTTTATTTTATGCAACTGTAATTATGGAGTCAGTATATTTATATTTAATGACTTTGTGTATTAATTGTCTTAAATTTAAATAATTAAATTTGATTTAAAAGAAAAACTGTGCTAAAATATAATTTAATTAAATAAATTATATGGTCGATTCAATTATTTGGTTATTAGAGATATTATTGCGAGTTGGTTGATTGACTATTTAATAAAGGATTATAAATTTATAAATGAATGATAATTAAGCTAGTAAGAATTAAATATTTTGTTGTTTAAATGGTGAGTGGTAGTGTTCGTTAGTAAGATATGTATATTGGTTGTCAGTAGTGAGTGTTTTTTTATAGGGTTATGTAGTTAAGTGGTTAGTTGGATTGATTTTGAAATTTGGTGATGCTTTAGGTTCTTTTATTTTGAAATTTTTTTGAATAGAGCTTTGCGAGTTAGAATTTGGGTTATCAATTGGTTGATTGCCTGGCATGCATGATATACATTGTTCTTATCATGTTAGTTGGTTGAGTATTGGTTAGCGAGTCTTGTAACTTGTTTTCTTTAGGTGGCAACCAAGTAGGTCTGCAAGATCATTAAGTTTGAGGGGTGTTTGGTTACTTTACAAACCAGGTAAGTTTCATGGGTATATTTGATTATTTGTGGTGTGCAATGTGCTAACAAAAATATAGTATATATAATAACTCTTCTTATGTATTATCCCTTCTATTTCGCTATAAAATATTATTTATTCACACAAGTCTGAATGTAAATAGGAGACTAGGAAAGGTGTGTGCTTTGATATATTTTCTAATTATTTGAATAAAATATTTCTTGTGTTGTACGATGATGTGTCAAATGGGGACGGAGGACGCTAGGACGAGGAGATGCTTGATTTTTGTTTTGTTTTGAATATGCTAGTATTAAGGCTAAGGCATGGATTCAAATAACGGTAAGTCTTGAAATTGTTTTATTTAGGTGGCAACCAAGTAGGTCCGCAAGATCATTAGGTTTGAGGGGTGTTTGGTTACTCTACAAACCAGATAAGTTTCATGGATGTATTTGATTATTTGTGGTGTGCAATGTGCTAATAAAAATATAGTATATATAATAACCCTTCTTATGTATTATCCCTTCTATTTCGCTATAAAATATTCTTTCTTCACACAAGTCTGAATGTGAATAAGAGACAAGGAAAGGTGTGTACTTTGATATATTTTCTAATTATTTGAATATAATATTTCTTGTGTTGTGTGATGGTATGTCAAATGGGGACGGAGGACGCTAGGCCGAGGAGATGCTTGATTTTTGTTTTGTTTTGAATATGCTAGTATTAAGGCTAAGGCATGGATTCAAATAACGGTAACAACCTGCGAAGTTGCAAATTTTTTTTGAAAAATTGTAAAATTTTGGAATTAATATAATTTAAAGGTGTTCATGAAAAAAATAATCATACAATAGTTTAATAAGCATATCTGCAATATAAAAAGCATTAGTTATATTGTCTCATATGATAATTATACATATACTATTATAAATTTATTAACTAATGAATTGTTTCACATCATAATTATACACATAATACCATATAGTTTACAAAAAGTACAAAATAAAATAAATATTCGAAATATAACATATATAAAATAACATCAATGCCAAAATGAGTGCCTATGAGGTGTAAAAGAAGATTCACTTTCATCTTCTTTCTCACCATTTTTTTTTACACTTTATTTTTAACCTTTTTTTTTACATTTTTTTGTAATAATTTTTTTTAAAATAAATTTTTTTTTGGGTAACGACCATACAAAAAATAAAAACTGTTAAATAACGATAAAAAAAGGTAACGGTCCTCTCAAATTTTGTTAAATAATGTAACGGCCATTATTTAAAACCATGGGCTAAGGCCTTCGGCCTTCGTGACGCTTGTGGTTGAAATAAAAGTGAATGCTTGTTAATTAAATATATTTTGATTTTTGAAGTGGAAAAAAGGTGGGCGACTATTTGAAAAATTGTTAGCCCCGATACACTATCATGTTTAGAATTGTCTGTGATTGAATTATTTGCTTTGGTACTATTGTTTTTAGAAGTTTTTTTTTTGCCATTCATGGACTTACTGAGCGCCTATAAATAGCGCTCACACCCATATAGATTATTTTGCAGGTTTTCGATATTCGGCTGTGATGAGACTCAAATTCTTTCTTCTTGAGCCAAACATTCGAGTCGAGTTAATTAGTTTTTTTAATTTTCTGTTTTAGTTGATTTTTAGATTGTATAAAGTTTAGTTTGTTTGAGTTTGTAATTGTATTTTAAAGAAATAGTTAGTAATTTTTAGTAATTTGCATTTAGTTATTTATTTTAAAGGTTTATATAGTCAGAATTCGGTCTGGTTGCACGTCGGTAATTGACCCTCGAATTTGGGTCATGATAACCTTCTTCAGCTAGTTTATAATTTTCAAGGGAGCATTGTTTGTTTTACATATGCGCATTTTCAAAATAAGACAAAACAAGACAAAACGGTGAAAAAGGAAATTCCCCAACCCTATAAGGAGTAGTGAAAGAAGTCATACTACATAGTAATTAAATTTAGCGAAAAATTCCTTGAAAATTTGTCGGATCTTAAGAAAATTAATAAAACTGGTGATGATTTTATGAAAAATGAGACAAGAAATCCTTTGAAATAAGTAATTAATTACAGGAAAGTCTATGTCTTTGCTGGCCTCATGATACCAAGTTGGAAGAGACTATTTGCTTAAATGAGACTTTTAATTAGCTGGATTAATTAAGCAATTAAGCGTTGATTTGGTTCAAGTAGAGTCTGATTATTAGGTTGTTTGTATAATTTATAATGATGGTTTTTTCTTTAGTAATGACCTATAACATTACATGTGTAAAACTCTATTATATGAGCTTTCTTTGCTTCTGGTTGTGTGTCATTACAATTGAAAAGTACTATTATGTTTTTTGATGCGGGAATAATGTAGAAACTAGATTTTATTCAACTACTCTTTTTTTTTTATCTATTTAGAAAATTGTACACCCATATTCCTATTTAGATATAGTTTGATTTGCAGGGAAGTAAACTTAGAAAGTTATAAGTAAGAAATACTTATAGTTTGGATCCCAAAAAAAAAGGTAGAACTTTCGGGAAGTAAATAACTTCAATTCTTTTCTGAAACTGGAAGTAACTTGAATTGCAAAGGATAAGAAATTTCTATCTCATCATTTTTTTTTGGATTATTCACCCGGTATTTCGGGGTATAATTGCCTTTAAAATCGTTCAACGGCATTGGCGCTTCTAGCATTTAGGGTGTTGCATATTCACGGATCGAATCCGTGACCTTGTGGTTAAGCTGGAACAGTCCTGCCAATTAATCTAACCCCTGGTTACTATCTCATCCTTTAATTTTTAATTTTTATTATGTTACACAAAGGTCAAATACTATCTCTGTATTTTTTTATTCTTTACATTTCAAATAACATGATTAGATTCAAGTTTGGTGATGATAGTTTGATGGGTTAGATTAGGTAAATTAAAGTATATTTAGGTTAGTTATAAAATATGATTACTGTAGTTTAGTTATATATAAATAATATTTTAAGCTACCTAACCCAACCCATCAAATTATCAACACCAAACTTGAATCTAATCATGCTGTTTGAAATGTAAATAATAAAAAATATGGAGGTAGTATCATTTTAAAATAATATTTTATTGATAAAATTTGTTTTCAAAAATTTGATATATTAACCAAACATTTTCAATTGTAACTTTTCAGGAAATAGCTTTCCTACAAATCACCAATTGGATGTGGTCCAATTGGTTTTATTACTAGCATTTGTGGAATGAAAAGCGGATATCATGAGTTTAATTTCTTCAAACCACATTATATCATCGAACATATGTTTCTAAGGGGAGGACCACTCTTGTTATTATGTGGTCCACAATTTTTGTTCAACCCATTGAGTCAAGCTATAAATATAAAAAAATACCCTAAAAATTTACCTTTTGAGAAATAGTCATACTTAAACCAAACAATATCTTAAGGGCCCGTTTGATTTAGCCGTTCGTACCAGTGGATAGTTGATAGCTGGTGTCAGATAGCTGATTTGGGTTAGTATTTGGTAAAAATTTAATAGCAATTGTAGTTAAAATGTGAAATTACCAATAAGGATATAATTATAATTATATATTAAATATTGATTTTAATTTAATATTATTTTAATAAAATTAATATAGTTTTAATATGAAATAGCTATCAGTTGAAATAAAAATTTTTGGATATAAGCTTATTGAAACAACAATTGTTTAAGGTTCTCAATCGCTATCAGCTGATGATTTTAAAATTTGACAAACACCTAAAATCTAGCAGTTGGGTACCCAACAATTATCAGTTGTATGAAACAGCTAAACCAAATACCCTCTAAATTTATAATTCTTAATCAAATTAGAATGTACTTAGGAGTAATAAAATATTCCCTCGTTAATTTCAAATATTTATTTTCTATTAAATTAGGCTCAACAAATTCAGTATAGTTTGAAATTTTTTTTCGACTAATAATTTTTGAGTTTCTTTTCTGTAAAAATGTCTTTGTTTTATTTAATTAACTATTTTTGGTTGAAGTTTATTTTTTAATTAATTAATTAATATCTTTATTAGATCTCACATCGGATAAGAATAATGATGATCTTTGTAACATAAGGCTGACAATCCTCAAATGTCAATTTGAATTTTCAGGTGATTTCGCCCCAATTCTAATATGGTATCAAAGGCTGCCTTATTTTTCCGATATTACTGTAATGCGTGACCTCTGACAGAGTTGCTGCTAATGTCACATACTAAATGGAGGTGTATTAGATTCCATATATTTTTCGGAAGAGTTAGGTTCAGTTCTTCTGACAATCTGATAATCTTGGATTGAGCTTATATTTTCAAGGATTTATCGTATGTATGCCACGTTATTCCTTGCGTCAATCTCTTATTAGTCATTAAAATTAATGTAAGTTAGGCAATAAATAATTTTGCCATATGCGGAAAAAAGATAGAAAAAGACAAATGGATATGGAAAATTATAGAGAGTAGTACGATGGAATCTATAATATATATCAATGTAGTAAGCAATATGATGCTGTAATTGTCAAAGGAGTAAACGTTGTGTAGTGAAATGTTTCAACAAAAAACAAACATAAATGTTGTTTAGTTTGTGTACAAGTAGTAAATTTGGACTTTCAAACTAAGATAGCAAAGTTTGATGCGCATTTTTATGCTAAGAAAATGCCAAATTAGCGCAAGTTAGGCAAATGTCAATACAAAAAAAGGGTCAAATTCAAATATATAGGCTTTGGAATGCAGTTATAGATCACTAATTAGTTGGATATGTCTAGTTTGACATGTTTCTTTTATCATATATGTCAATTTATCAGCTAGTTTCGATGACAATATACTATTCTTTTATTGGGAAATTCTTATCTATATTGGATTTGGAATACGATCATAAGTCAAATTAAAATAAAAGTCATAAAAATATCAGAATCAATTGAAAATATTATTGTTTTTCGTTATAGAAAAGAAATAGCAAAATACATAGAAACATTTAAAATAAAGGAGAAAGGCTGGAACTATCTGTACTTCTCAAAGATGCCAGACTATGGCCTCTTGGCGGTGGTGCAACAACCTCTTTTTTTTTTATTTTTTATAAAGGATAAAAATATTTTGTTCGTAATTTTACTACAAGAGAAATAAATTCGTAATACAGCAATTGTCGGGAGACATGCACAGCCAGAAACTGTAAAACAAACTACCCATAGCCCTTCTAGATCTTTGGGACAAATAAAAAATTACAAGTACTGAAAACAAAAACACGTAAAGCAGAAAATAAGTTATGGATCTGAAACAAAGATAAGGTTTTGACCCTTAGAACCTTTTTTATAGTCTGAAAAAGTTGAGAATCGCTTCCTTCCATTAGTAGTCGATACCAAGTAGCTCTTGTCGGTGGTTGGTTAGACGGCCACTATCAATCATAAGGGAAAAAGGATGGAGTGTATATAATTTATTAACTTGAATATATATTTATTTTTAAATATATATTTATGTATATTATACAAATTTTATTAATTTGTATATATATTTAATAATTTTTATGACTGATATTTATTTATTTATATTGATTTTTATTATTTTATATATATTTATTGATATTTATTTACTGATTTTATTTATTTATATTGATTTTTATTACCCACTTTGGAGTGTTGATATTTTTCGGTATATATGGTGAACTTTTGGAGAAATTTGCATTTATTAACTTTTATTTATAGATATGTATGAATATTCTCTTTAAAAAATATGCACGAAAAATATATAAAGGCAATTTTGAAATATTTTGATTTATTTTAACCATAATAATGAAAAGTGTTATTTTTTTAATTTTGAAACTTATATTATGCTATTAAACTTTAAAATTTCTTAAAAAGTGTTATATAGCTGTTCTCCCTACTTTTTTATTACATGATCTAGAAAGTGCAACGTTGATTGATTGTCTATATTCGAAGTATTTAATTCTTGTCTTAGCATATCTTATAGTTTACTTGATCTAGAAAGAGTATCTTTGAATGCAAGTGTCTGCGTTTAAAAAAAAAAAAAAAAAATTTGCGTTTTTATTTTTAGAATATAATATAATTACAAAACACACCAAGAGGTTTGCTGTTGTTTGCTATTTTGTCCTGCTCTAGCCTATGGCAGCCACCGTTAGTAAGAGTAGCATTGGTTATGTTTAGTATTCATATACTGAGCACTATAAATAAAAAGAATGGAAAATTATAATTTTATAGCTGTATTTTTACTTAATTTATACTTTTATCCTTATATTTTTTAAAATATATTTTTTTTATCTCTGTATTTTTTTTTCAATTTTTTGACCTATTACAAAAAGGGCATTATTCCATTAACTTAATTAATATTTACTTAATTAATTCATTACACGTTAAAACTTGTAGGTACTAAATTTTGATTTAACAAAAAAGTTAAAAAGGAAAAAACTGAGAACAACCCAATAGCCAACCAAATTGAAAAATAGAATAGAATACCACCACTGTTGAAGCTTGCTATGGCAACTCCAGTAGTAGGCTAATGTATCCGAGGCCACTGATTAACTCCTTACGAATCGGTGAACCTTTTGACATTAACCGTTTCAATGGTTGTCGGCCGAAATTGAAGAAATCACCGGGTTGGTAAAATGAGTCAAAAAACATGAAACCTTCACGCACAAAAATTGAGGTCCTCTGGTGACTTGGTGGAGAAAGTGAGACCGAATTTAAATTTTTCGCAATGAGAGGTTCATTTTGGTGTTCTTGGTTGCTCTGTTCCTTGCCCCAATCAGATTTGTGTTGTTTGGGTGACAAATTAAAATTTAGTTCTTATGTCATGAGGATGGTAAACTTTCTCTAAAGTCTTTGAACTTGTGAAGAAGGAGCATATGAACTTTCTAATTCCAAATTGGCCCCTCTTTTAACTAATAACAGAAGGATAATTTTGTATAACGGAAAGGAAACACTGGGACAAAAAAATCTATTTTAAAAAATACATGAACAAAAATGTATTAAGCGAGAAGACAGAGACAAAATTATAAATTTTTCTAAAAAGAATTAAAATTATAAATAAATATTTCTAGTGCGTTTATTTTGATGAAACTATATTTTAGTGTTTCATTTATTTTAATGAAATTACTAGTCCTTTTGTTGTGCTTAGAGTACCAAAATTTCTTGTTTTGATTATTTGACAAAAATAAACTTGAATTGTGATCTACTAATGTCTCAATAAGTATTTAAATTGCAGTACTATCAAGATCGTAGCAAAAGACTTGAAGATATAAATCAAACTTGCAAGAAAAATCAAGATATAAATTCCTGTGTCCAGCCTCGCGCGCGCGACCTAAGCATGAAAGAGTAAGTGTCGCGCTCGCAACTATACAATAGGCTTGTAATCACAAGATCATTGCGCTCGCGACTTAAACAGATATGTTACTATCGCGCCCGCTACTAGCAAAAGAAAAAGACTTGATGTGATCATAGCGAACGCGACAAAAATAGAGAGATGTTTGTGACGTGCGCATGACTATATAATTGAGAAACAGGGACTTTTCAAAATTTTAACGCGCGCGATCAAAACGTTAATGTTACTATCGCGCTCGCGACTACTATACAATAAGGTCTTATGTTTACATAGCGCTCGCGAAGGAAACAAAAGCTCTCGCGATCAACACATCAGATAACTGTTACAAGTCTGAAAATGAGACCATCACGTTCGCGACAACCTTCGCGCGCGCGACCAAATTAAAAATTCAATTAAAACGGCTAGTGTGTGAGACGCTGCCGCCCATTATATGGAATCCGTTAAGTGTGCGTCTCGAGACTTGTGAGAAGTCGTGCGCGCGACCACTGTCGCGCGCCCGACCATCTGCAGAATAATTATGCTATTTTATTCTTTAAGTATCAAACGGCTAGAATCTGATAAATGGGTATAAATACCCTTCAAATTTGTATTAATGAGGTACAACACAACTATTGAAATTAACATTCCAACAACCTCATTGTGTCTAATCTTTATTTTCATCAATTTCATTTACTCCTTGAGTATTAGTTTGTTGGGTAATCTATAAACCCTTTCTTTTGTTAGTTGTTTAGTTCAAGAGTTAGCTTTAAACTCTTATCTTCTTTTTATTGTAAGTTTGGGGTGATCACAAACCCTAAGTTTGAGGTGAATTTGTAAAACCTCTTGTATTCTTGTTTGTGTTTTAGTGGAACCCAATTCCTTTCTAGGATTGGAGAAGTGGAAGTAGGCAAGGAGTTTTTGACCGAACCACTATAAAAATCCTTCTATTAATCCATCAAATTTCTATTTCAATTTTTATAAGGCCACTAATTCACCCACTTCTTAGTTGCCAAGGGACCAACAATTGGTATCAGAGCATAGTTCTCTTATTCAAGCTTAATTGCAAGAGTTAGTCTTCATGGCAGCTTATCAAGATCAAAACAACCATATTTCAAAACCATTCTTTGATGGAACAAATTTTCCACTTTGGAAAGTCAAAAGGGAGTGGTATCTTGAAGGCTTAGGTCTTTGGGAATTCGTGCTTAAAGAGCTTAAACGTCCTACCCGAGTGGATGAAGAAGGGTTTCAAATTGATGTACCAAGAGAAGAATGGCAGTAAGACTTCATACATAAATACAAGAG
>CATIWJ010204697.1:0-12703 GCA_949640765.1 Croton laevigatus | reverse complement strand
TATAAAATATAATGACAAATTAGTTGAATAATGGAGAAGACAACTAAAGTTGATTTGTGAAAAATAATGGTATTGGAAAATTCAAATAATAGAATTATCTTGTAATGAACTCCATCTATTTCATAAATTTTGAATTTTTGTTAGGGCGATTCTAGTTGATAGCACATAGGAAAGTTATATTTTAACAAAATAGTACATATGTATTTAGTAAATAAGAAAAAATGTGCTAATTTTCGTATAAACCAAAAAAACACACGTGCTATTTACTTAAATCTAAATTTTATATTGTGTTGTTTACTACAATAATCCTTTATATTATTATTAATATAGTTCAAAAAAAATATGCTCTTTCCGTTCTAAAATATAATCATATTTTTCATTTTAGGGTGTTCCAAAATGTAAGCCTATTTTTATATTTGTATTAGTATCAAATACTATTTTTTTCAAGATCACTCATCATAAATAAGGATATTATGATCAATTTAATCAAAAATTAATTATAAATGGGTGAAATTTTAAGTTTTTGTAAAAATTGTATAGTGAGAAATAGACTTATATTTTCAAATAAAATTAAAGGAGTAAGTATGTTTTTCATTTTGGGATATCCGAAATATATAAACATGTTAAACTAGTATTAAATTTCATTTTTTTTTAATTACCAAATATAAAATAATTATAAATGGAAAAAATTAAAAAAAAAAGATGTGTAATATCAAGGATACGAGTATTTGTAATATATATTTAGCATCACTCTAATTTTAGAATATTATCACCGAAATTCTATGAATTTAGGCCATGTGATTTTAATGGAAGTGGTTTACATGAAATGACCATTTGTGCCCTTTTTCCGTCTCCTCGTAAGTAACTCGTCCAAGGCTGATGCAAAGATGCGAATACGACGGAGGGTAATATAGGGAAAGAGACGGAGAAGACAGCTGGGTGAAGGTGGCATAGTGGGACCAGAAGCAAAGCAAGTTTGGAAATGTTGATGTTGATCTGTAAATGGTTTGGGCCTTTTGGCCATCTCTCATATTCAAAACTTCTCACGTGGCTTCGCTGTTAAATACTTCAATCAATGACTTGGCATTTTCCCAAAACAATAATATTTTCCCGCTCCATTTATATTTATAATTATTGAGAGAAAATTTTCTTATTCAATTTTAGATTTATACATTAAAATTTTCATTTTATAAAATTTAATGTTTAATTGTAAGTATACAAGGATAATAATGTCTTTAATCATTTATAATCTAAACTTAAACTAAATTCTAAAAATTTAAATTAATAATTTTTCAAGTTGGTCAATTAAGGTGTGGCCTGTTGGTCATGAAAGTTGAAAGATGTAAAGGTTTTGAGTTCTATTCATGCCAACTACACTATCAATTCTTATTTGATACATAGGGAGGATTACTCCTTATTGTGGCACACACAATATTATCCAGTCTGTTAATGGTAAGATGGAGGTGTTGAAGCCATAAATTGAAATTTTTACCGCAAAAATTAAAAGTTGTCAAATTTGGGTGGCAAATTATATTTTGGTGTTTCTGTTATTGATGACCAAAGCAACAAGATATGTCGTTTAGTCTCTAAATTAACAAAGAAAATGCACTATCGTCTAATAAAAAAGTCGCAGCTTATGAAGATGATGTATTCTAGTGTAGGAAAACTACAAATTGGTCTCTAAATAATAACTAAAGCCAAGGAGACATTTTTCTCTTTTTTGATACAAACTAATTGCAAAAGAGACGATCCTATTGAACAGAAGGACCTAACAATATAATTCCTAAAAAGTGAGGGACCTCTGTAGGGCAATTTCTGAAAGAGAACCTCTAGTGGGCTAGATACCTGGAGATCTCGAGCTCCTAGGGCACAAGATATTCGGAGCTTCTAATTCCTTGCCTCCACTCTCATCCCCTGTGTAATGGACCTTAGAGGCTCCTTTGAACAACCCTTGTGCACTGCTCTTAAAGAGCTCGTTCACATAAAAATAAGCCATGCTTTTGTTTTCTTATGGAGAAAAAGGTGGTTCCTACCTTTGTTAAGTGTATGACTTCTGGGATACTTGTGTTTATTGGTTTTTTTTTACAAGAAAGAAACCGGGAGCCTTGCTCCAAGCCACTATTACTTATCAAATTATTATAAATCTTAATAGATTAAGAATTGTTAAATAATTCTCTTTCAAAAAGAATTATACAAATAAATCTTCTTAATAAAATATTATTTAAATTTAAATAAAAAAGTATGAATATTAACTAATTTAATATTTTTAATATAACATGATTTAAATTCATTGTATTTATAATCAAAATCTTAATTAGAGAAAATAATAAATTAAATGGTTTTATAAAATTAATACATTATTCTTTGCTAAAATATGATTTATTTATTTATTTTTTAAATTGAGGGTAGGAAATTCTAACTCTGATCTATTGAATGAATTATAAATATACTTATATATCTTTACAATATGTCTTGATATTAAAAAATGATTTAAATATATTATTATTTTATTATAATATAAATATTAAACAACGATTTAAACATAATTCTATCCTTAAAATTATAATCTTATAAAGATATTTTAGAAAATGTAATATAAATTATACAAATATAAACCGTACATAATGTAAACTGTACATAAATGCATTTTGACTTATTTTGAGATGTGTAGCTCAGATGGGAAAATACTCGCCCTTACTCCTTAGTAAACAGTGTTCGAATTTTCAAAATCACACTTGAGTATGTGAATATATCTAAGTTAAAAAAAACTTTAAATATTTTTTAATAAAATATGCATTGCTTTTCATCAATGCATTTGTAATTTGATTATATTAGTACTATATTTAATTTTAAAGTAAGGAAGTATAAATAAAAATAAGTATGGTTAAGCTTACTTAAGTCTCAATTTGAAAGGAGATTGCGGAAGGGTAAGTAAGAAATACATTATGGCTAGCAATAATGCACATGGATTGCTGTTAGGCAATTTGGGATTTGGCTAAAAAACAAGTGGTGATAGACAAAAAGTCTTGGATTATTTAATAGAGGGGTTGATGCTTGATTAAGAGTTTCTATTATTACTTGCAGAAAACAGTATAACACCATGGTCATTTTTGGTCATTTTTCATTCTTGTATTCGGAGATTCTCCAGATTTTTTCACTTAACTCTCATAATTTAGATGGGTAAGAGCTTGATTTTTTTTTTCTTTCCAGGGATTCTCTGATCGATGTGAATAGTTTATATATTCTATGTCGGCTAAATTTTTCCTAAATTAAATAATTAATAAAAAAAATTTTGGCAGTTCAAAAGAAAGTATAACACCATGGTGTAAGTGATTTGTGCATGTATACAGAATGCAACTCCAACATCAACCGGTAGATGGGGCGTAGGCTCTCCATGTTGCAACATAGCACAAGATATGTGCCCTTGTTTGGGACTAAACCTAGAAGATCCCTCAATCGACTGCCTCCCTTGAGCTTAGTGATAAGCATTTAGAGAGAAAAATTAATTGTCTTGGTCACCAATGTTCTCTACCGTATCCAATTTTAACCATTTTCAAATCTACAATGACTTTTTCAGTTCATTAACACTAACATTTTCAACAACCTAATAAATGAATAAATACTCTCCGTCCTATAATAAGTGTCACAACTTTCATTTAATTTTTATCCAATAAATATCCATTCTTAGATTATAACAAAACTAAGTTGTGATTTTTTTTATACCCTTGAAATATTAATAGGTAATAGACTTGAAAATTGAACAAACATTTAAGTGAACAGTATATTGATAATTTAATAAATAAATTTTATATTTTCAATACAATAACTACAACTTCTTAATACTTATGAAAATAGAAGTTGTGACACTTATTATAAAAAGTTGATGCCCTTATTATGGGACGAAGATAATAAATAACAACAATAATAATAACAGTAACGTTCGAAGTTAGGGATTGTGATAATTTCATACTGCTCAAGTCTTTTGTCTTCACAAGTTATACTGTTACACAAATTTGATTAGGCCCCACATTTCTCTATAATATAATATTTATCTATTCAATTTATATAAAGAAAATTTTCAAATTGGACATTCAATTTACATAGAGAAATTTCGAAAGTAAAAATGAATAAAATTTCCATTTGATAATAACATATTAACACGTATTTGAAGATAGTAGAATGTGAAGGTTTCGAGTTCGATTTCTACCAAGTTAATACTTATTTAGTGCTAGAAAATTACTATTCTTGTTATTTTATGTAGTTTATGCATGTTATTGGAGGCCTAAGTTTTAGTGTTAATAAGTGTTTACTCTATATATTTTGTTGCTATTCAATTTCCTAGCAAATCAATTTATTTCATTGCTTGTTAACTCCAATATGTTTTGAAGATTTTTTTGGGTCATAATTACGTTGGCAAGAGACAAATGAATGGTGTTGGTAGTAATAGCTGAAGTAGGTGGGATAAGATTCCAATTTAAAAATTGATAATAGAGGAGCTAATCAAACATTATTTCGTTTTCAAAATGACAAGTCAAAGATTCTTGTGAATTGGTTTTAAAAAAAAAAGATTCTTGTGAATGGAGTTGTGCACTCAAACGCGACCTCTTCAGTAATCAATTGTACCAAAAACAATTCATATAAACCGCTACAAAAAAATTTCAATTAGTTAAAGGGATTGCTGTATTCGATTTTTATTATAATAATTACATGAAAAATATACACAAGTGATCTCAATTTTTTTTTATTTGTAATAATTATATATATATATATATATTATTTAATATTTGTTTTAAATAGGTTAAAAGATATTAAAAATTAAGAAAAATTTTAATTTATCAACTTTTTGTAGTTTTTTTACCAAGGAAACTATTGTGGGACAGGCCACCGTTTGCTCCACCCCCACCCTTTACCGGTCAAGCACAACTACTTGCACACCGTCCGAAAATCGAGTGTACCTCCGCCGGACACCTAGGGTGGCCCTATTACTGTTGGGCAGATTTTTCTTATCATTTTTAAATGTGCTCCAGTTACTTTTTGTTAGTGATATTGGCACCGTTATCTTCATCTCGGCTTCCTCTTTTTATGATATAAAACTTTTCAATTTTGTGGTATTTTTTTCAATTGAAAATTTTGAGATCTCAACAGTTTTTTTTTTTAATTTTTCAATAAGTGGGGTTGAATTAAAATTTAGCGTCAAATTTGAGTTCTAATATTTTCTGAGGTTGGTGAAATTATAATTTTTCCAGCCATTTAATAAACAAAAAATAAATAAATTAGTGTAAATTCCGAAATTTTACACCGTGTATTCAATTAATTGATTTCTATAATTAGTTAATTAAATTCAAAATTCTCTGAAATTCTACAAAATCCTAAAACAATTAGTTTCCTTAATTAATAAATTTTTGATTCGTTTAATTTCTTTAATCAATCACAATTTTTCGTTCGCATGTCGATCGACCATTTTCAACCCAGCATGACCAAGCTTGATCTTGGCTCTTTTATTTCCATCTTCAACTCTCAATTTCTTTAACCGTAGTCGGTTTTGCTTCTCTACTCTCATTTTGCCCTATTTTTTTAATTGGACACTACTTTACTTTGTTTTCAATTTGATGATCCGAGTTCTCTGGTCGGACATTATTTTTAGTCCTAAGTGCTCATGGTGGCGACATGCAACCCTTTTCGCCACCCAAAACTTAGAATTGGGCCAAACTGATGCAAGTTGAAGCCAAACCAGACCGAAACAAGATTGCTACAAAATTTCCGAAAGCAATTATGGCTGGCATTTTTTGGGGTTTTAGAGAAACTGTATCAATAATTAAAATAATAAAAAAAAATGTTTTAAATGGTAACTTAAAGTAAAAATAAATATTTGATTAATTTATTTTATAAAAAAATGATATTTAGTTAATTTATTTAATAAAAAAATAACATAAATAAAAAAACACTCGTACAACTATTATATACTTTTTGTAAAATTGTTGTAATATTTTTGTACAAGCATAAAAAAATTCAAATTTATTGTACAACTATTATATACAGTTTTTGCGTCACTATTGTATAAGTGTCGTACAACTACTATATTATTGTACAGTTATTGTACAACTATTGTACAAATTTTGTATGAGTAATGCACAGTGACCCTTTTTTCTTTTTTTAAATAAAATAATAGAAAATGCTTTTAAAATTTAATGAGATTATTTTTTCTTTTCAATTCTATCTTGTGTTTAGTTTTGAAAAAAAAATTGAGACTGGATTTACATATCCCCCAACCCTTTTTTTCTTCTGGAAGTGATTTTGGCTCCTGTTTTGGCTTTTTCTAACTTTTCCCTTTCCGTTTCAAGCCCTATTTTGGCAATTTTTGCTTATAGACAGTTTTTATATCGATTTGGTCCCAAGATATCTTTAATTTTGTATTTTGACCCTAAAAAATATTTCCAATAGCCCCTGGCCAGCCTATACTCTATTTCTATGCTTTAGATGTTCTTATGCTAAACTTGCATACTCTCCCTAGCGGATAAATATTGATGAGAACGTATTGAATGCTGGTGACTAATGGAATGATTTTCAGCGTAACGCATTGAGTGAGCAGATTGTTGTTATGTTCATTATGGTTTACTCGAAATCTTTGGATTGTCCAAGGAGTTCTCAAAACGGAGCTCTCTAGTTGCAGCCCCTGTCCTCCCAACATTTTAGTTCTTTTTCATGCGCCCATATCTTCAAAGAGGGCAACAAGTGAGCCCCTACCATTGCCAAGTTAGAAGCAGAATTATCTCATTTTAATGTTGTTTCTGAGTATTGTATGCCTTCATCTCTCCAGGCTTTGTATTTTCCTCAGTTAATTACGGAAATCTGAAGTTTTATCCCTCAAATAATAATAATAATAATAATAATAACAATAATAATAATAATTTCTTCTGCTGTCTCTTGATTTCAGCCTTTGCCCGGTGCCCACTATGACTATCCACCCAATTTGGGAGAAGATATTATACAATCACATCAAACAAGAACTTGGCTCAATCAGACACCTGAACCAGGATTTGGAAATTAATCCTATAATTACTCGTTTCGATGGAGGCATCATTCTGAAATCTCTGTATTTGCGTTCCATGGGCAGTTCAAAGATCATGTAAATCACTCTACAACATAATTTGGCGCAACTGCCAATATTCTATTGTCTCGTGTTGATGTCTGCCTTGCTGCTTCCCCATCTGCTTCTGCCTGCCTACCATCATCTACCACTATCAAGAACCCTTCTCTTCGTATCAAACTCTGCAAATAAATGCATTTTATCATATTTTTCTTTCCAAACTTCTAGAAAAATATTAATACTCTTCTAGTTTTTTTTACCTCTATAATAGCTTTGATTTTTGTGGCTTCATTCCTTGCTTCATCTACTGAACTGTAGTTATTTTTCTCATTCTGCTGTTCCACATACCACCTTATCAATTCCCCTTGCCTCATTCCAGCTAGTCCACTCCCTGCAAAAAAATGATGTCGCATAAGTACTTATTAATTTATTTTTCTTTCATTAAAAAAAAAAGAAATAATACAAAGTAATAGGATTGATTCTTGTTGATTACCATCTCGCATTACATCTTCTTCGTGCTGTCTAAGGCGCATAATCAGGGCTTGTGTAACCCTCTGAAAGTATTCTTCACTTATCACAAGCTTCTTTCCTTTTTGGCTGCCCAAACCATCTCCGCCTACCGATATTCAACAAAGGTTAAGTAATGAATAAGCAAGGAAGCAAAGAAGAAACATATTGGGTTAAAAGTTTCTTACCATTATTTCCAGAAGCTGCTCCGGCATCCGTATTACTTGGCCGGGCATCACCTTGACCAGTACCATCATTTCCATCATCACCAACAACACTCTCTTCTTCATGATTTCCTTCTTGAAACTCAGATAAATCAATCTCACTGGACTCCACACTGTATGGCAAAACAAACTCACATTAAATCTATTCAAACTTAAAAGAAACTTATGCACGGTACTCACAAATTTTATCATAAATGTTTAAATAGATGAATGAAATTCTCATACTTGATTATGGATGTTTTCAGCAGTCTCACTGCTAAACGAACATGGCGAGGTTGAACCTGCAGAAAACTGCACTTAGTCTAAATCTTAGATGAATATATGGGAGATCTTAATATGAAAGCATTTTGACAAATCAAAATACCAAATTTTCCAAATGACTTCGAGCAATGGCTTCAGACAGTCTAATCAATGCCTCCAGCTGTCTCACTGTCATTCGATAGGCAACTCTACTACCAGGAGTTGTATCTCCTCTACGCAGAGCAACATAAGAGTCCACTAAAAGTTTTCTTGCTTCAGAGTTAAGCTGCATTGGTCATTGATGTGTAGTTTGGTTAAAATGAGACAACCTAAGTTCAAGGCTTGAAAATGAGACAACTCGCATTGGAAATTTTGTTTTCTGCTTAAAATATAACAATTTTAACATGATAAGATCAAGCAGCAAACCTTTGGTTTCAGAGTTTTTGCGTAAACAATGTAACGCTTAATTTGAGCAGTTGTGAATGCAGGAGCTACTGCATTTTCACGTTTCTGATGAAGTCTAACAATGTGATGAGCAATGTGATAATCTACTTGATCATCTGGGTCATCTATCATCACATAAACTAGATCAAATCTGGAGAGAATCGCAGGAGGAAGAGCCACATTATACTGGGGGAAAGTCAGAGTGATTAGCCCGAGGAAAAAAAAAGGTGTAAAGAAACATAAAGGACTTCGAAATTTATTATCAGAGAAATACAAGTAATGTGGGCAGCAAGCTAGTCTTTGGTCAACCAGTCAAATCATTAAATCAGGTAGATGAAAATTCTACCTTAAGTGGTTTGGACTTATCATAGCGTCCTCCTACAGGATTAGCTGCAGCTAATATTGATGTTCGAGCATTAAGTGTTGCTTGTATTCCTGCTTTTGTAATGCTTATTGTCTGCTGTTCCATCGCTTCATGAATTGCAACCTTCAAGTTTATTGAATGCACGTTAGAAGTTGATACAATATGTCTGAAGTTTGGCTCAAATGCTAAAACATTACCTGGTCCTTGATATCCATTTTGTCAAATTCATCAATGCAGCAAATGCCATTGTCGGCAAGCATCAGTGCACCAGCCTACAGAGGTCAAGAGAAGAATCAAGAAAATGAAGCAGATAAAGTGATAGCAGGTAGTAATATGCTACAGGTCATACATGAATAGGGAACTAAAGAAATACTCGAGGACATGTAGACAGTCTTCATGTTATGTTAAAAAATAAAAAACTAGTCACTGTTATATTAAGCAGTTGCATAATATGTTCTTCATAAATTTCTCTCACCCTCCAATTTTGAGTTAGAAACTTCAAAACATTAAACGGTTTTAGCTTGTGTTCTTGCTTGATGTATGCTTCATGATGTCAAAAATAACCATTAGGACTACAACTCAAATACTAAAACTAATTAGTAACAACATACAAAGCTTGAAAATCAATTTCTTTAATTACTATTGATCAAGAGATCAACAACATACACACTACTCATAAAATTTGTTTGTCTCAATGCTAGCTGATTAAAGCTTCTTCAAAGCTCTGAAGAAAATGTCACCTTTCTAGAAGATGCACTTAAGAGGCAAATTGACTGGAGAGACTCCACAAGGTTCAGTGACTCAAAATGAACAGGAACACAAGTTTGCCTACCTCAATGCAAAATTCCCCAGTTTCAGGTTCTTTGGCTACTGTTGCAGTTAAACCAGCAGCAGATGAGGACTTGCCAGATGTATAGACAGATCTAGGGACTATCCCTGAAGTGTACCTGTGAATTGGAGGACCAAGTTAAACAGTCAAATATTCAAGCATAAACAAAATGAAGGAAAACTGAGATGTGGAATATAAAATGTTCCCCGTACTTAAGAAACTGAGATTTTGCACAGCTGGGATCACCAACTATGCAAACATTGATGTCGCCTCTAAGGTTAATGCCCTCATGAGTGAACTTGTGAACACCACCCAAAAGCATAAGAAGAATTGCTCGTTTGATATCTTGGTGGCCAAAAACAGTTGGAGCAATGCTATCAACCAGCTTGTTAAAGAAATCAGGAGCATTTCTCATCCTTTGAATTTCATCTAGCTCCTCTGCCTGAAATTAAATAAAGTGAGGTTTTAGCTGCATTTTACTCTACATAACCCAGTTACTCGATCCAGTGTAATTAAAAAAAAAAATCATCGATCCTTTTGTCATCCATCAAGTCAGAAATTATTAATATTCTAAAATGAACTACAGATGGTACACCTGCCAATTACCAATCATCTATAATGCAAACAGAGAATATCGCTGAAAATTACAAAAGAACTTACAACAAACAGCTGGATGTCATCTTCATCAACATCCCTTTTTCGGTTCCTAATATCAGCATCCCTTCTTCCATCAGAAACCTACAAAAATATATATAACTATGAAATACAAAATCATCAGTACAGCAACACCTCTAGAGTTGTCTTATAATAGACAAACCTGCACTGAATTGGCAATAAATGCAAGGCGATATGAGAGGTCTCTCACTCCCAATGCTCGGAGACCCCTCACACCTTCTTGTCCAACAGCAGAATTCTTGTGCTGAGATGCTTCTCGACGACATTCTGCTCTCTCTCCTGGGGATGCCAAGGCCATGATGTCTGGAATTACAACTACAGTTCCTGTGAAAATGACACTGAAAGCACAGAGAAATTGAGGTCACATAATCAAATCCAATTATAACTCAAAATGCAAAGCATAACCATTGACACAAATTGTGTGGAATGTGAGGATCATGCTATAATAAAATTGTCTTACGTGTCACCCGCTCTGGCCTGTTCAACAATATCGTGGCGAAGAATAACATCCAAAGATCTGGGAAGGGAACCTGCAGGAATTTCTTTCGAAGTTTCCTGCATTCTGACCCTCTGCCAATCAGCAAATTTACTATCTTGTCTGAGCAGTGCCCATTTCGTTCTGTTATTGCAGGTTGGGTTCACGCAAATTGTTGGCTGCAATTTCACAATTACAAATTACAAAGGTGAGAGTTAGGCATTAGAAAACATTTTATGACTGGATATGTGAGATAAAGTTTTTGCAGGACCGACCTCAGTATATTTAAACTGCTGCTCAACATTCTTTATGACGCCACCACAATCTATACACCTAAAAGTTCCCTGCAGAAGCTCTGGCCTCACCTCGCTTGTGCGAGTCACTACTCCAGTTACAGATACTAATTTGCCAATCTCAGCTGTAGTAAGCTCTCTCAAACTGAAAATTTCAACAGCCAATAAGAACACATGACTGAAACAATTTTGAACAGCTAAATTAAAAATCCATCTTATTGTTTGAGCAACAAGAACTGCTAGGTTTTTATTGAGCATAATTATAAGCAGTAATAACATTCCTAGCATATCAAGCATAAAGAACCAAAATTAAAGCTATAATTACTTAAGCATGCTGATTATGAAGATGCTATATCAATTTCTTTATATATAAATAATTTGGAAAAACAGAAAAAAAAAAAGGAAAAGAACAGAAAAATCAAAGTACAATGGAGTAGGGAATGATGGAGTACCGTTTAGAGAAAGGGATATTGAAGAAAGCGATGTTAATATCCTTATTAGGATTATCATCAGATATGAACTGAGGCTTAACCTCCATAACGAATCTCTTGCACGCATTCTTCAAGTAAGGCTCAAGCCTACAATTAAAATTAAACATAAACATTCTGAAAATAAATCAAAATGTCAAAACTAGGGTTTTTGAGCAACTGAAATCTGAGGAAGAACTATAACTTTTACCTCAAGTACTCATCAGCAACAGCTTTCTGGAGGAGATCATTGAAACGCATAACGTGAGAAAAATCAATGAACATCGTAGTGGATTCATTAGCTCTCATGACTTCAATTTCAGCTTCATAATAAGCTTCGCCTGCATTATTTTGCCCGTCTAATCTAAAACTGATACAAACAAAACCCAAAACAAGTTTCAACATCAGAATCCACTAAAGATTCAAATTAGAGAAAAACATATTTGGAAACGAAAGAAAATAACCTTTTGAGAAACTCAAGGAAAATGTTCTCCACTTTCTCCGCCATCTCGTCGGAGAAATAACCACCGAAAGCATCCATTTTCGAATTTTTATTTTTTTCTCCCTCTTTTCTTTGAAATCGGTTTGCTTTGGAGGAGATTGAAAACCAAGCAGGTGTATTGTTAGAACGAAAGTCACCGATTGGCAATTGGGAAGATGGACAGAACCCTCTAATTCTGTTTCTGGCGGGAAACAGAGTAGCACATTCCCGCCAACTTTGTATACGACGTCGTAAACAAAAGACGTGGTGAGTGTGTAAGGACAATATTCTTTTAAAAATGTCCCAAAGAAAAAATATTAATTTCTAAACGGTGAAAATAAAAAATATTAATTTCTTTTAAAATAATATTAATTTCTGTATACGACGTCTTAAACAGAAGACGTGGTGAGTATGTAAAAGTTCAATCCTTGTTCTTTTAAAAATGTCCCAAAGAAAAAATACTTAGTAATTTCTAAACGGTGAAAATAAAAAATAATTTTATTATAAATCATAAAAAAATAAAACAGCAAACTATAAAATATAGTGTTTCCTCTTGAACTTATTTTTCTAATTTATTTTGTAAAGTTATTTTTAAATTATAATTTAGTTAAAAATAA